>CP135553.1:596703-618966 GCA_032402905.1 Khaya senegalensis | reverse complement strand
TTTATTATGATTTTGGTCTAAATATATGTTATATGCCATTTAGTTTTAAATTGAATTTAGGTAATTTTAAGTGCATATTATTTATGTTTATTATATGCATATTTAAATTCAATTTAAATGTTTGAATTTATGCATATTATTTATGTTATGTTATATGCATAGTTTAATTTAATTGTCTATTTTAAGCATATAATTTATGTTTTATATATGCAATTGTATAATTTGCTTGATCTATATATTTTTGTTTTATGCATACATTATAAAATGAGAGTTAGTATGCAAATTTATTTTAAAAAATGAATACATAAAATTTAAGTAAAATGGTAACATGCCATATTATTGTTAGGTATAGTAGTAGTATTTTATTTGCTTCTAATTACATGTTTGGAAAATTCTGTCTAAGGAGGTTGGGTTTTAAGTGGGACCGTTTGTGACCCCTCCAATCTTTCTTGGGAATTGACCTACTGTGATTGTTAGCTAAATAGAGTGCTCTCTATTACCTGTACAATAGACATAGAAATATTTTGGTGAAAATTTCTATAAGGCATAAATCATAATCATATATTTGAATGTCTTTGTGATCCATAAAGTTTAATAGAATAGGGAGTAGCCACAGCATCCCTAAGTTAAATTAAACTTTATATTAAGTTAGAATCACATAAAGTTTAAGACATTAATTGTAATCAATCAAATTAGATGTGATAAATTTTATCCCACAGGAATTTTTATTATGTTTATATGATTGATTAGGATAAAATATTATATTATTTTTCTTAATTTACCCACAGGAGTTAAGAAATTGGATATAATATAATAGTTTTATCATTAAGATATGTGAATCTATTTGAATAAAATATTTAGCCCACAGGTAATATTTTATGTCATGTGATTCATATTTTGTACATATTTTATATTGATAAAATATGATGATTAAGTCTCAATAAAATTCATCATAAGCATGTATTTTTGCAGTATCACAACCTTCAAATATATCTGATATCAACTTAGAAGTTCCTGAACTGGTAGGAGATAACTATAAAATATGGAAAGAGAAAGTATTGTTATATTTAGGGTGGCAGGATATAGATTATGCTATTCGGAAAGACGAACCACCATCTATTACTGATACTAGCACTCCGGCACAAATTAAACTTTATGAACGTTGGGAGCGATCTAATCGCCTTAGTGTAATGTTTATAAAGACTAAAATTTCTGCTAGCATACGTGGTTCAGTCGCTCAGCATGATAATGTCCGTGTTTTAATGAAGGCTATTGATGAACAGTTTGAGTCTTCAGATAAAGCACTAGCCAGTACCCTTATTATGCAATTATCTTCCATAAAACTCACCACTATTACTAGTGTGCGAGAGCACATCATGAAGATAAGGGATATTGCGGCTCAACTGAAATCATTGGATGTGACAATGTCTGAACCTTTCCTTGTGCATTATATTTTGAATTCACTTCCACAACCATATGGACCCTTCAAAATTTCTTATAACACACATAAAGATAAATGGTCAATTAATGAATTGTTGACCATGTGTGTTCAAGAAGAAGGGAGGTTGGTAGCGGAAATGGGAGTGAATATTCAAAGTGCACATCTAGCAATGAAAGGAAAGATTAAGAAGAAAGGGAAAGGCAAAATACCTGTCCAAGCTGAAATAAAGAAAGAATCCAAATGTTTCTTTTGTAAGAAAAAGGGACATATTAAGAAGGATTGCATTAAGTTTCAGCAATGGCTTAATAAGAAAGGTATTTCTTTTTCTCTTGTAAGTTATGAATCTAATATGACTGAAGTTTGTCATAACACATGGTGGATTGACTCTGGTTCTACAATCCACATTACGAACGTTTTGCAGGGCTTGCAAAACCTAAGGAAACCAGTGGGAGCTGAGTGTTTTATCTATTCTGGAAATAAGATACGCTCAACTATGGAGGCTATTGGGACATGCAGTTTAGTTCTCAATAGTGGTTTTGTAATAAAATTGGAAAAGACCTTTTATATTCCTATTTTTTTTAGGAATTTAATTTCTATTTCGAGACTTGTACCCTATGGATATTCCTTCAATTTTTCAGATTCTTTTGTGAAAATTTTTTATAAATCAAATCTTGTTGGAAATGGTACATTGTCTGATGGCCTTTTTCATATTAATTTACAAAATAATGCTTGTTATAATACAATGCATACTCATACTGGTATTAAAAGAAGTGTTATGAATGAAAATTCCTCTATGTTGTGACATCGGAGATTAGGACATATCTCCATAGAAAGAATCAAAAGGTTAGTAAATGATAAAGTACTTAGTGTTTTAAACTTTACCGATTTTGAGACTTGTGTGGACTGTATAAAGGGCAAACAAACCAATAAGTCAAAGAAAGGTGCCAAGAGGAGTTCAGACTTATTAGAAATCATACACACAGACATTTGTAATCCTAGTATAGACTCATATGGTCATAAGTATTTTATCACTTTTATTGATGATTATTCACGATTTATGTATCTCTATTTGTTGAATACTAAGGATGAAGCATTAGATGCTTTTAAAATATTCAAAACTGAAGTAGAGAAACAATGCGGTAAGCAAATAAAAATCGTGAGGTTTGATAGAGGTGGTGAATACTATGGTAGATACACAGAAAATGGACAAGCACCTAGACCATTTGCGAGATTTCTTCAAAAACATGGGATTGTTGCCCAATATACTATGCCTGGTTCTCCAGACCAGAATGGTGTAGTAGAATGAAGAAATCGAACATTGTTAGACATAGTGCGGAGTATGCTTAGCAACTCCAATCTTCCTAAGTCATTGTGGACAGAAGCTCTTAAGACAGCTGTGTACATATTAAACCGAGTTCCAACTAAGGTAGTTTCTAAAACGCCATTTGAGTTATGGAAAGGTTGGAAACCGAGTTTGCAACATGTACGCGTTTGGGGTTGTCCTTGTGAAATAAGAGTTTATAATCCGCAAGAGAAGAAATTAGATCCTAGGACCATTAGTGGATATTTTATTGGATATTCAGAAAGGTCTAAAGGATACAGATTTTATTGTCCATCATATCACATTAAGTTTGTGGAATCAAGAAATGCTAAATTTTTTGAGAATGACTTGATTAGTGGGAGGGATCAATTCCAGAACAAAATTTCTGAGAATGATCATTCAGAACCGTCCACTTCAAGTAATAAAGTGATTGTCATCAACAACATCCCTTCAGTACAAATGGATGTTGATCTATCAATGGTTGATATTCAACTAAATGATAATCAAATTCCACAGACTAGTGATGCTTTAGTAGATCAAGTTGTTGAAGAACCAGTTGTACAACATACTCCTCAGGAAAATGTTGAAGCAACATTAAGAAGATCTACTAGAGTAAAAAGATCACCAATTTCTAGTGATTATATTGTGTATTTACAAGAGTCAGATTACAATATTGGAGCTGCAAATGATCCAGAAACGTTTTCACAAGCCATGAGTTGTGAGCAATCCGACTTATGGTATAATGCCATGAAAGATGAGATGAATTCTATGTCAACGAATGAAGTCTGGGACCTTGTTGAGTTGCCTAAAGAGTTCAAACCCATTGGATGTAAATGGATCTTTAAGACTAAAAAGGATTCATTAGGCAACATTGAGAGATACAAGGCTAAACTTGTTGCCAAAGGGTTCACTCAAAAAGAAGGAATCGATTACACAGAAACTTTTTCTCCTGTGTCTAAGAAGGATTCTTTTCGTGTAATCATGGCATTAGTAGCTCATTTTGATTTAGAGTTACATCAAATGGATGTGAAAACGGTATTCTTTAACGGTGATCTGGAAGAAGAGGTTTATATGAAACAACCTGAAGGATTCTCTTCCAGTGGTGGTGAGCATTTGGTCTGTAAGCTTAAAAAATCTATATATGGATTGAAACAAGCCTCCCGGCAGTGGTATTTAAAATTTCATGAAATTATTTCTTCATTTGGTTTTGAAGAAAATATCATGGATTAATGTATATACCAGAAGGTTAGTGGGAGTAAAATTTGTTTCCTTGTTCTATATGTGGATGATATACTACTTGCAACCAATGATAAAGAGTTTCTACATGAAGTGAAACAATTCCTTTCTAGAAATTTTGATATGAAAGATATGGGTGAAGCATCTTATGTCATTGGCATTAAGATACATAGAGACATACATAGGGGTATTTTAGGTTTGTCTCAAGAAACCTATATCAATAAAGTTCTAGAAAGATTTCGGATGAAGGATTGTTCTCCAAGTGTAGCACCAATTGTTAAGGGAGATAAGTTCAATTTGAACCAATGCCCTAGAAATAATCTCGAAAAGGAACAAATGAACAACATTCCGTATGCTTCAGCTGTTGGAAGCATTATATATGCTCAAGTATGTACAAGACCTGACATAGCTTTCGCAGTTGGAATGTTGGGAAGATATCAGAGTAACCCAGGATTGGACCACTGGAAAGCTGCAAAGAAAGTTTTGAGGTACCTTCAAGGGACCAAAGATTACATGCTTATGTATAGACGAACTGACAATTTGGAAGTAGTTGGCTACTCAGATTCGGACTTCGCTGGCTGTGATGATTCAAGAAAATCAACATCTGGATACATCTTTATGTTAGCTGGCGGAGCCATATCTTGGAGAAGTGCTAAGCAATCACTGATTGCTACTTCCACTATGGAGGCCGAGTTCGTTTCGTGTTTTGAGGCTACCTCTCATGGAGTATGGTTAAAGAGTTTCATATCTGGGTTTAGACTTGTGGATTCTATTTCTAAACCATTGAGGATATATTGTGACAATTCAGCTGCTGTATTTTTGGCTAAGAATAATAAAAGTGGGAGTCGAAGTAAACACATTGACATTAAGTACTTAGCCATTAGGGAACATGTTAAGGAAAATAAAGTGGTCATTGAGCACGTTAGCACTGAATTGATGATTGCAGATCCTTTAACAAAAGGCATGCCACCATTAAAGTTTAAGGATCATGTAGTTCATATGGGACTTGGTTCCAGTATGTAAATTTATTACTATTAATGAAACTCTGATTATTTGTTTTCTTATAAAGTGTGCACATTTGTTGAAAGAAAACAAATTTATTAGACTTAGAATAAATCTTAGAATAAACATAAGATTTATTCATTAAGTTAAGGTCATTATGTTGGACCAAGAATAAACATAGGGTTTATTCATTAATATTACCACATTAAAGTTGCAGTAAGAAGTATCATACATCTGTAATACATGGAAGAGAAGTTATCAATTTTGATAATATATCGCCATGATTCATGTATGTTGTTTCTTGTATATGAGAATTTGAAGTTTACGGGCCAAGTGGGAGAATGAAGGTTACAAATTCAAATTGAATTTGAAACAACCAAATTATGGCTCTTAACTCCCTATTATGTTTTTGTAACTCCAAATTCAAATCAAAGGTTGTAACTGCAGCATTGAGTGGCCATTAAACCTCCATTAAGTGTGAGAATTCTTTGATGGGAGGAATTCTATAAATTGGGAGATGTTTTGCTTTGCTGAGGTCCCTAAACTCGAAATTCTTGTTAAACACCATCTTGAGAGGATTTAGAGAGTTTAGAAGGCTTTGGTAGCATCAAGAAACTTCAACAATAGCAATAACGAGAGGTTAGTGTTCCTTAACTTTCGCACTCGATTTCTTGAGTTTTAAAGCATGCCTTAGGATTGTATGCTTACAGAAGTTCCTTCAAATCAAATTCTTTTCATTTAAATTAATATATCAAGTTTAGACCATTGATCCATACTATTTAAGGGTATATATAAACAAACTGAGACGATGACGGAGGAGGTGATTCTGCTAAATTCTTGACCCAGCATGCACGGGATGAGGGTCGGGATTACTTTTTAGCGTATCGAATAGGAGCACAGAGAAGAGAACGTGAGCAGGAACAAAAGCTCTCTGCTGCCGGAGATGAATAAGATCAAATTATAAATATTCTTTTATGCAAATCAATAAAAATGTGTGCGGTATTGGACATGAGCCCTCTCCGAAGGCTCGTTGTCTTCCTTTTGTCAGAGTTCATCGGTTTAATTTATTCATGCTTCTTCCCCATTTCCTTGATGCAGACAAATGGTGAGAAACAATGCAAATTTCTTGTAGATTATCTGGAAACTGACTCTATTCAGCCTGCTTTTGCTATTTGAACATAGTATCTGACTTCGCCGACATTCAGCCATTTGTAACCGGATTCTGTCAATCACCATTATGATCTGCTTCTGAGTATATTCTTGTACCGGCCATGGATGGAAAGATCAGACACATATCAGCAGACAGCTTTCCCCATGTTTTTGTAACTTGTATAACAATTACAATTACTTATTTTCAAATTCTTTTTCCCAATTTTTGGGCCTGCATACACAGTTCATGCCGAGAGTTGATTATAGAATTGCTTTAGTTCTGTCTGGGCTGTGGTAATTGTCTTTGGGCTTCTGAGCCTTATTGTCCGTTAAGGTATTTTCTAAGATTTACAGATTTTAAAGATCACGTTTTAATTATTGAATCAAAGTCTACATCTTTTATTAAGTTCCTTGATTATCCAATTATCTTCTTAATAATAAAATTAACACGATCACAAAAATATGACAGATATTGTAATAATATATTAATGACTTGTAAAAATATATAATAATTTATGATATTTATAATATCTAAATTAACAAATAATTATTTTGGAAAAAATAATTAGAATATTGAAATTATTCGGAAAATTAATTTATTTCGGGACAAAGACAAAGAAAATGAGAATAAATAAATTTAAAATTGAGGAAATATAAGAAAAAAAAAATCAGAAAAGAACGTTGATTCAGACCTTATCAGATAGAAAAAGATTTAACAGGCAGAGAACAAGCCACACCCACATACGCCCGCCCAAGCCCAGCCAGTGCTTTCCTCGTCACCACCACCACAAGAAACCTTTTCAGTTTTGCTTCTATTTTCTCTCCGCAAAAAAGTTTAAAAAAGGGGAAAAAAAAAAAAAAAACTGTTCGTGAATTTTATCAAACAGCTTTTGCATATTTAGTCCTGTTCAGGTAAGCTTGACATTCTTCTTTTCTTCCTCAATTACTGGACATTTCTTTTCAGTCATGGTTGAATGAGGAGTTGCAGTTGTTAGAACAGTGGATTTTGTTATTGGGCATGTTAGTTTTGGTGGGAACGATGCCGTCTTTGGCATCTTTGGTTAGTTTAGGAAGCGTGAGTGTTACTGGTACGACGAGTTCATCGGAATTGTCATATTATTCTTTAGTTAGGAGAGTTTCGTTGTCAAAACGAGATTTTAAGGGTAAAAAAAGATGCGTTTGTAAATATTCTGTTACTACACAAACAACAACTACAACTACTGATTTCATTGAGCAAGGTAACGAGGGAACTTTGTCTTTTGATTCTAACAGTTATATGGGAAGTAATAAAGATAATGATAGTAGTGATGATGATACTGGAATTGTTCCTAAGCCTGCTCCTAAGCCTGTGTTGAAGCCGTCGGTAGTTAAGGCTGAACGACCTGTTTTGGGTATGAATTCGTTGGGTTGGGACCCGTCAAAAATGAGTGAGGATTCCGATGAGGAAGAGAGGAATAAGGTAATTGAGTCACTTGATGAGGTATTGGAGAAGGCTGAGAAACTAGAGACTAGAAAAGAGAATGGGAATGTTAGTGTAAATAAAGTAACTCCGTCTAATGTGATTGCTAATGCGAGAAATGGGAGACCGGTGAATTCAGCAGGAACTCGGAAATCTAAGACTTTGAAGAGTGTGTGGAAAAAAGGGGATACTGTGGCGAGTGTACAAAAGGTTGTTAAGGAAGTACCCAAGAGTAGTAATAAAAAGGAGGAGCCTAAATTGGAAGGAGAGGTGAAGGCAGAGACTCAGTTGAATGTTCCCCCAAGGCCAGTGCAACCACCTTTGAGATCTCAACCTAAACTACAATCAAAGCCATCAATAGCTCCTCCACGCATGATAAAGAAACCTGCTGTTTTGAAAGATGTTGGGGCGGCTCCAAAGTCATCTGCCATTGATGAAGCTGACTCGGCTGTGAAAAGTAAAGAACGGAAACCGATTTTGATTGACAAGTTTGCATCCAAGAAACCGGTTGTTGATCCTTTGATTGCTCAAGCGGTCTTGGCCCCAACAAAACCTCCAAAGGGCCCTTCCCCTGGAAAATTCAAGGATGATTATCGTAAGAAAGGTATTTCAACTGGAGGACCTCGGAGACGGATTGTCAATGATGATGATGAGATTCCTGATGAGGAAACATCTGAACTGCTTCCTGGTGCAAGGAAAGGAAGGAAATGGACTAAAGCTAGCCGGAAGGCGGCTAGACTTAAGGCTGTCAAAGATGCGGCTCCCGTCAAAGTAGAAATCCTTGAGGTTGGGGAGAAAGGTATGCTGGTAGAGGACTTAGCCTACAATTTGGCCATTGGTGAAGGCGAAATTCTTGGATACCTATATTCAAAGGGAATAAAGCCTGAGGGGGTACAAACTCTGGACAAAGATGTGGTGAAAATGATATGTAAAGAGTATGAAGTAGAATTTTTAGATGCTGACCCTTTTAAAATGGAAGAAATGGCTAGGAAGAGGGAAATTCTTGATGAAGAAGACCTGGACAAGCTTGAAGACAGGCCTCCTGTCCTTACAATTATGGGTCATGTGGACCATGGAAAGGTAAGTTGTAGATATTCTGAAAACTTCCAGTTACTTAGATCTTGTGCTTCATTTTGCTTTCTAGTTTTTTACTTCAATCTTGGTGAAATCAATTTAAATTCTATTTGAGTTGCAAGATTTTGTTAACTTATTTGTTTTTATTTATTTGGCAGACAACTCTTTTGGACTATATTCGCAAAAGCAAGGTATGTTGAACCTTAATAATCACAATGCTGTTCTTCAGTTTTTCTGCAATTTTTTCTCCAGAGAGTTGAGGTTTTTTGTTACTGTCATTTGTTATTGCTGCTGTACAGTGATGAATGATTGTAAAACACTTTCTGTATTGATTGTTACTCATTATGCTAGAAATGATAATGTATATATTGACTGCTGAAGCCACGTGCACTTGTTGATAGCACGATATGCTCATTATTTGCAGAAACTTTACTGCTAAATTATTGCAGGTGGCTGCCGCAGAAGCGGGGGGAATCACACAAGGAATTGGGGCATATAAGGTGCTAGTACCTGTTGATGGCAAGAAACAATCATGTGTTTTCCTTGATACCCCTGGACATGAGGTGAATCTATTGTTTGATTAGCACATCGAACTTCTACTTTCTTTGCCAAATATGCAATGTTTTTTGCTTATCCTTTCTGCTGGTTCATATTTCATGGATAACTACGTCATATGTGGCCTTTTTTCTGGTATGGTAACACATAGTCAACTATAAACTATAACTTTTTTGCACTTTTCTTGCCTTTAAATGATATATGTAATGTCCACTCTGTAGGCATTTGGGGCTATGAGAGCTCGCGGAGCAAGGGTGACAGACATTGCTGTTATTGTAGTGGCTGCTGATGATGGTATCCGTCCTCAAACAAATGAGGCCATAGCTCATGCCAAAGCAGCTGGAGTGCCAATTGTGATTGCTATAAATAAGGTATATCAAATGTAATTACACTCTCTTTTCATATTTCAGAGAGAAAGAAGAAGAAAATACTGGCACTTTGAAATGCTTATGCTTCGATCATTGGAATAATTATCAATCTTATTTTTCCCACTATACTAGATAGATAAAGAAGGAGCTAATCCCGAAAGAGTTATGCAAGAGCTTTCTTCCATTGGTCTGATGCCAGAAAACTGGGGTGGCGACATCCCGATGGTCCCGGTTCGTTTCATTTACCAGTATCTGCATCATTGTTTGACAGCTGATATATATATTTTGTTAACGCCTGTCCTCTTTTTTGTCAACAGATTAGTGCTCTCAAAGGGGAGAATACAGATGATTTGCTGGAAACCATTATGCTTGTTGCTGAGGTGAGCTCATTGTATTATTGTGCTGACATTCTGGCTTTCTTCTTCTTACGATGAGAACAAGATATTTTTCTTGGGTCATTGTGGTTATCTTCATGGTCGTACTTTTCCTTAAAATTAGTCGCTAAAAGGTAGGTTGGAAGGAATATTCTTGCTTCCCTCCTTGGATGAGAGACATGCTATGAGTTAGGTTGCTGGGTACAGATGGCATATTTTCTTAACACACTCCCACTCAAACATACACAGAGATATATTTAACATTGCTTAGGACTGGTTGCCTTTTGTTTCTTCAAAAAAATAAAAAAAGAAATGCATGTTGATGGTACTTGAGATATATATTTGTGTGGTTTTTTTTTATCGATCTTATAGACATTCTGATAATATGCAGTTGCAAGAATTGAAGGCTAATCCTCATAGAAATGCAAAGGGCACAGTTATTGAGGCCGGTCTACAAAAATCTAAAGGGCCAGTGGCTACATTTATTGTGCAAAATGGCACTCTTAAAAAAGGGGACATAGTTGTTTGTGGAGAAGCCTTTGGAAAGGTTTGTAAATTAGAGTTTGAAACTATGGAAATACTCTTTAAATCTTAATGATATAATTCACTGCTCAGTCTTCTCTTAAAGGCTGCTCATTGCCTTTGATTCATTTTTGCTGTGTCCATGTTCAGGTGCGGGCTTTATTTGATGATGGCGGGAATCGTGTGGATGAAGCTGGACCCTCTCTACCTGTGCAGGTTTGTAGTTCATATTCAACTTATGTTTTCTTTGTTTTTGTAAAACAAGGACATTCCTTGATGAAATGGCGTGCTCTGATCTCTGTCATATAATTTGCTCTATGTTTATTTTTATCAATTTTATGACCCTTGGTTCAGAACTAATAAATCTGGGCATGTACATGTGCAGGTTATAGGACTGAATAGTGTTCCAATTGCTGGTGACGAGTTTGAGGTTGTTGACTCACTTGATGTAGCACGTGAAAAGGCAGAAGCACGTGCTGAGTCATTACGTAATGAACGAATATCAGCGAAGGCTGGGGATGGAAAGGTCACACTTTCTTCCTTAGCTTCGGCAGTTGCATCAGGAAAGCTGTCTGGATTAGACTTGCACCAGCTGAATATTATTATGAAGGTTGATCTTCAGGTAAGCATTATCATTTTATGCAAAAGAGCATGAGTTTGTCTTGTTCCTACATTGCTAGTTTGCATTATCATTGCTCAATTCACAAGGGTATTGGCTGGACATGTTCTCTCACAAAATGTTCTATATTTACTTCTAAAATGTATGTGTTTCTAAACTAATAGTACAATATTTAGACAGCAAATGAAGCATATAGCACTTTATGTTCAATGGATACATGCGACTGCATAGATGCTTCTGAATAAGCAAAAAGTGTACTAAAACATGGGAGTTTTTCGCATACTTAATCTATGGAAGTTCTTCAACTTGATTTCAAGTTTTTGTTTTCCTTAATAACAAAATATTTGAAACCTTGAAAATTGCCATCATGCATTATCACAAGTGTGTTGCATTGACGATCAGCAAGGTTTGTTCTTTACATACAAGTAAATTAATTGTCTTGATCATGAATAGGGATCCATTGAGGCTGTCAGACAAGCGCTACAGGTGCTCCCACAAGATAATGTTACTTTGAAGTTCCTATTGCATGCAACTGGAGATGTCAGTACTAGTGACATTGATCTTGCTGTTGCCAGCAAAGCCATTATTTTGGGTTTTAATGTCAAAGCACCAGGATCTGTTAAGACTTATGCAGACAACAAAGGTGTCGAGATTCGGTTATATAGAGTAATCTATGACCTTATTGATGATGTGAGAAATGCTATGGAAGGACTGCTGGAGCTTGTTGAGGTCTGTTGAAGTGAAAATTTTATTTCATCATTTCTTTTCTTTTATTCAATTTTGATAGCAATGGCTTCTAGATGTGGGAAGGAGGCTGGGAATTTTGATAATTATTTGTCGGGTGGATGTAAATGCCTAGTTGTCTCAACATTCTTAGACACTCTACGGAATGATGTTTCTTTTAGCATATGTAGATGTGATCCTAGGATTTACTGAGTTGAGGCTTTGAATTTTTGGGCTGTTCTGCTTCTTTTCTTTTCTTTCACCCGCCTCACCCAAACCCCCCCCACACCCCCGTTCCCCGCCCCCTTTTTTTTTTTTTCTGTTTCTTCAAATGCTTCTAGCTGAAGATTTACACTTGAGAGTTACTGCTCACTTTTTGACAGGAACAAGTAGCAATTGGCTCAGCAGAAGTCCGGGCTGTCTTCAGCAGTGGCAGTGGCCGTGTTGCTGGATGCATGGTAACAGGGGGAAAAGTAGTGAAAGGCTGTGGCATTCGGGTCACTCGAAATGGGAAGAAAGTCTATGTTGGCACGCTGGACTCTTTGAGACGGGTTAAAGAAATTGTAAAAGAGGTAAGAGTTTAAGGTCACCATTTTTCTGTGACAGTACAAAGACAATACTCCGGTTAATCATTGTTTGCGACAGGACATATACATACAATTGATGCAGAAATGAAGTAATAAAATTTGACTTAGTTTTGTAATTGCTTAATCGGATGATGGATTATGTTCGATGAGTCAGGATCTGTTAGATCCTGAGCTTATATACAAAGTAGCATTAGTCACGAATAGATTCAGAGCTTGTGTATAAAGTAACTTTCGATTCGTGGTGACTAATGAATTTGAGATTATCATCTTATTAAATCATTTTAGAACACTTCTCTTTATTGATTACTTGCATTTGCTATGCTTACATTATCAGAGCGCTCTGCATTTTGTCTTCTCATTTGCAATGCAAATTCATCAGTCTGTTTTTCCTGAACAGGTAAATGCTGGATTAGAGTGTGGTATTGCTGCAGAAGACTATGACGATTGGGAGGTAGGAGACATTATCGAGGCCTTCAACTCCGTTCAGAGGAAACGAACCCTTGAAGAAGCATCGGCTTCAATGGCAGCTGCACTGGAAGGTGCAGGAATTGAAGTATAGAAAGGCACGCGACCATGAATCAGCCTATTAGCTTGATGAAATTAATGTCGCTTACGTGAAAACAGGCACGCTACAATCCAATCACTGCTCTGAAATTTTTTTCCAAAGGTATAGTATGGATCAGTTTCCTCCGCGTGCAGTATATTTCCAGGTGTGGGGTGCCGATGATCCTAGCATGCAGTGATTTTGATCAATATTTGTATGCCAAAGTCAGGTTGTACGTAATACCGTAATGCCAATTGGAGCATATTTTCCTGTAAAGAGTGAACATTCAAGTTCCTCAAGATTCCATGTGGAAATATTGTTTTGTATCAAACTAAGCAAAATCAACAAAAAGAAAAGAGAAAAGAAGTCCACAGTGAGGAAACAACTGTCTTTTTGCCTCCACCATATATTGGTAGGCTCCAGCACATGAGAAAAGCAGGGTGTTTTGGCACGTGGTAGTCTTGTCCGATTAACGAGTTTCCAATTTGAAAAATCAAACGGTCTCCTAACGACACACATTGTAACATTTGCCTGAACGAAATCGACTCACATCTTCATAAGTGAAAATTTTTCCTTTCTGATCTTTCTTTCTGTTTCTTTGTACTTGTAAGAGAGTATTTGATTACTGAACTCAAAATCATCATCATCTTCTTCAATGGGATGGCCCACTTCTCCTCACTGACGTTTCTTGGCAGCAGCAAATCTCCCATCACTCTAAGAACAAATTAAAGCTAAACCCGAGAAAATCCCCTCGGTTTTATATGTGGGTTTATGTCTAATTTTATTAGCTCTTTCTTTACTTGGCAGACAATAGTCCTACCACATCACCGACCTCTCATTCTGTAACGATGGCTAATCCAGTTCACGGTAATGCCGTGAAAAGTTTTTAGTACAAAGAATTTGTTTGTTGTTTTTATCTGGGAAAATCTTGATAACTCAGAAATATTTAGGTAATAAAGGGAACTGTTTATTTTATATATGATTCTTGGCAAAATGAAAGCTTGAACGAAAATTATGCACAAAATCTCAGTGACTTGATTTTAAATCAATCTCTTGATGGTAAAATTTGCTGATATATTTGTTAGAAGAAAATTAGAGAAGTTTATTTCCCTTTTCTTTTCAGGTCATTCCATGTTGGGATATTCTTTAACGTCTCCTGATCTTGTGATATGCGGTGGTTCACCTGAGATTCCGAGGAGAAGTTATGGAGATTCCCCTGAATTCTTGTAGAGAAATAAGTGTTCTATTGAGGTTTCTTTAGAGAATGGTATTAATGGATCAGATAACAAGAACAACCATAAGGCTCTATCTATAAGATTTTCATCATTAAACAATGACTTTCCCCCTGAATCTTCTTTGGAGCTTCTCCCACTGTCGTTAGTCCAAGAAAACTCGCCGGAAGTTCCCATTCCCGTTGTAAGCATCCATGCAGGTACCCGTGTATGGGTGGTGTGGTTTTTCTTCTTCTTTTAATCGGTTTATTTCTTCAAATTGATAAGATATGTGCATCAGATTGTGCAGAATCACAGATGCTGCAAGTTGTAAAAATGTCTCAAGCGGAGCAATGCAAGTCACCAAAAGTAATTACACTCGAAACGAGACCAATATCATTTGGGATAAAGATAAATGGACTGGCGTATTTCCGAAATCATTGGGAACCTCCTCTCAATTTAACATTTTCTAAAATCTCTCCTGAAGCTTATCAAAAAAATTAACTTTCTTTTTGGTGAATTGCAGGATAGTGGTGACTGAGGTGGAAGAAGACTGCGAAAAGCTTAGCAGAAATTATGAGTATCAGAAGAAAGAATTAATTGAGGCGAAAAGGGTATTAGAGGAGCTTAAAAGGATGAGCCAACTCAAGAGTAAAGAATGCCAAGAAGCTCAGAATTCTCTACAAAAAGTACAAAATGAGCTTATGCGCAAGTCCATGCATGTTGGATCTTTGGGTAGGGTTATTTTTCTTGAGGAAGACTTTATCTGATATCTGTTAGATAATGTATTGATTTTGTCTATTTATAGCTTTTGCCATTGAAGGACAAGTGAAAGAGAAGAGCAGATGGTTCTCATCATTGAGAGACTTGACAAGAAGATTAAAGGTAATGAAATTATTTTTCAAAATGTCTGATTGGCATTGATTGAATGGGAATACAATGAAATTATTCTAAATGGCTCATTTTACAGATTATGATAATGGAACAAATCAGGCTTTTTGAAGAGGCATCAACATATAAGAAATGCCTCGCAGATATTGACAAAATGAGCTCTGCAATTCAGTCTAAAAGTATGTTCACTCAATCATTTTCATATTTTATCATCACAAGTCCACTATTTTACATCTTTCATTCAGTTCTTTTGATATTTATGTTTCTATTTTAACAGTGAATCATGAAGTAGATTTATATGACCACCTGAAGGTTCAATTTATCGAAGGGACAAAGGAGTGAAAAGAACTATACAACAAGGTTCTAGAGTTGAAAGGTTAGATGTATGTTCAATAAGATATAGAGAGATTGAAATTGGATAGAAAATTGATGAGCCTCAAAATATTGAAATATTCGCCTACAGGAAACATAAGGGTATTTTGCCAATGTTGGCTGCTAAACAGTGAGGAAAGTGCAGCAGGATCTGTAATGGCAGTTGATTTTGAATCTGCTAGAGATGGGGAGCTTACTGTGATATCAAATGGATCTCCAAAAAAGACCTTTAAGTTTGTTTCAGTTTTTGGGCCCCATGCAGACCAAGGTATTTTTTCCTTTTCTATTGGCAAAATACAGTACATTGCTGCTTTTAGTGACAGAATTTGCGTGCCACACACCCATCCCACCCTCGCCCCGCTTTTTTTTTTCTTCTTTGCTTAGGTGATGTTTTCCAAGACACAGCTCCATTTGCAGCGTCTGTTCTAGATGGTTACAATGCGTGCATATTTGTTTATGGGCAGACTGGAACTGGAAAAACCTTTTACAATGGAGGGTACAGAAGAAGCTTGTGGAGTAAATTTTAGGACTCTTGAGGAGCTGTTTTGCATGATTAAAGAGCGAGAGAAGCTATACCCATATGATATTTCAGTGAGTGTCTTAGAAGTCTACAATGAACAAATTAGAGAGTTGCTGGCCATACGCTCTCAGCCAGGAGCAACATCCAAAAGGTTGGCCAATGCAGTTTTTAAAAGAAGATGGCACTGTTTATTGAACTAAATCTTTGGCTGACACTGTACTTTGTAGGCTTGAATTATGGCAAGCAGGGGAAGGAACCCAGCATGTCCCTGGATTAGTTGAAGCTCATGTAAATAATGTCAGTGAGGTCTGGGAAGTTCTACAAACTGGCAGTAATGCAAGAGCTGTTGGCTCAACTAATGTCAATGAGCACAGTAGTCGATCCCACTGGTCTGGATATACAACCTAAACTAAATTTATCCTAATATATCTTCTATAAATATTGTTTGAGTGCAGTGTCAAATTTTTATCTGTGGCTATCTTTCTATACACAGCATTCATTGCGTGATGATGAGGAGAGAAAACTTGTTGAACGGGGAATGCACAAGGAGCAAGCTTTGGTTGGTGGACCTAGCAGGAAGTGAGTGAGTTGCAAAAACAGAAGTACAAGGAGAACGACTAAAGGAAACTCAAAATAGAAATAGATCATTATCAGCTCTTGGAGACGTCATATCTGCTCTTGCAACTAAAAGTCCTCGTATTCCTTTTAGGTTTGAAGTTATTCTGCCATTTCTTATTGTGACAGCATAAAATTTGATAAGTTATTAATTTTTTTTTCTTCATTTTCTATGCTATGCAGGAATTCCAAGCTTGCTTAATTGCTTCAGGACTCTTTGGGTACTCTCTCTCTGGATATTCACATACAAAGAATCCTGGCAATATTTGAACTTAAGTTTTTAGTTTTTCCATTCTATTGGCAATGAATTCATGAAAATGAAGAACCTGATGTATTGATTTATATGTCAGGAGGAGACGCTAATGTTTGTACAGATCAGTCCTAATGAGAAGGACCTCAGGACCTCAGCGAGACCTTGTATTCGCTGAACTTTGCAAGTAGAGTAAGAGGGGTAGAGTCGGGGCCAGCAAAGAAGCAGTTAGACACTTACTGAACTTCTGAGATACAAACAAATGGTAAAAATGGATTCTTAAATGCAATCTGTGTACATGGGATTTTTTCTTAAATTACTAACAAAACTTTGTTTCGGAAAATCTTAAATGTTTTCATTATAAGTTTGAGAAAACAAGGCAAGACCTAAAGTGCAAAGCCGTGCAAAGCCAGGAGATGGAGGAATATAAAAGACAAAGACCTTATAACTAAGAACCTGCAAGACAAGGTATTAATAAGGGAGCTTTGTTGCCAAAGTTGGGTTTACACATTTTTCTTGTTTTCACATGCAAACTTATCCTTCTTATCCGGTGATTCTTGTAGATGAAGGAACTTGAATCACAGCTACTAGTTGATAGGAAGCTTGCCTGTCAGCACGTAGAAACTAAGATCGCCGAACAACATCTGAAACAACAACAGCAAGATGAGCAAAGTACTGCCCCATTGAGGCCGCCACTTGCAAATCGGTTGCCAGGAAGCAAAAACAAGAATTTCACCGAACCAGCAAGTACAACAATAATCAAAGATCAAGGAAATCCTATTCAACCACTGATGGAGAACAGCAACAGCTATAAACCAATATGTCTTTCTCCAACAGATGGTTTAGTCAAGTACATCAATCCCATGGAAAAAGAAAACAACCCTGATATGGCTGAACAACTAAGATTGCCGAAGGGAACCGGAAGAGCTGCAATCTGCACTGCCGCAAGGAGAATCCCAGTAACGTCGGCTCCAAGATGCAACTCTTTGATTCCGCTCCCAAGTGCACCAATCTCAGCTCAGCTCACGCCAGCATTGTTACCATTGCCACCACGTGAATTTGATGAGAAAGAAGCAATTGATGAGTTGCCTGAACAAATAATACATTATAATAGCCCTAAAGGTGTAAAAAGTGGGGAAAAAAGATGAGAAGCACTCTTAGACAAAGTCTTCAAAAGAAAATGCAGATGAAAACTCCAATGCAGCATTATTTCAGAAGGGGTGGTGTGAATGTGGGGCTGGAGAAAGTTCGAGTTTCAATACGAAGTCGAGGAAGGATGGCTCACAGAGTGTTGCTGGGTAGTGGAAGAAGAAATGGAACCAAGGAAATTCAGCAAAAACAGAGTCAAAAGGAAAAGGAAAGAGGTTGGAGTATTGGAACAGTTGGCAGGACTATATAATTTGTTGAAGATAATTATGATATTATTATTTATGCTTCTTTGTTGATTTTGATACAAGGAAGATAGAGGACAATAAACCAAGTTATCTGTGTGTATTTTGGTAGATGATGCTTGTCATCTGTTTGTATCTCTTATACTTTGTCAATCTTAATTGGATATATTGATGTACAGAATGACATGGTTGCTAATGTCAATTTGATATCCAAAGTTTCTTCAAAAAATTTTTTCTTTTAATCCTATATGATTCTCAAGAACACAAAATAAAAAAAATAAAATAATTAAAAAGCTATTTGAACAACCACAAATATGAGTTTCAAAATTGATATATGAAGATTATTGAAATATATTTGGTGCCTTTGGCACGGCATTTTTCTCTTTGGATCCAAAATAACATGGATCTTACATATTATAACAATTACTTGATAGACTCTTAATTATGTATACTTGACTACTTGTATACCTTTGCTTTACCTCCAAAGAGTGTATTTTTCTCTAAAACCATGATCTACAGCTCTTTAACAGTCAGTAAGTATCCCCATAACATTACCTTTCTAAAATTGGCGTGTGGGCATTTGATTGCAGGTTGTTACAATTTTTAACTTCCCTGACCTGCTAATACCATTTTCAATATATCTATAATATATCAGCTTCATCCTTAAGATAAGCCAGACATGAATAGAACTAAAAGGTAAATATGTTACCAAAGTGCAAGCACTGACTCCCACATTCTCCTCCATGTGCTAAATTCAAGTGTGGAAGGACCAGATGTCTGTTTTTCCATGATCTTTTCAATTGAAGGGCCCATTTCATGCACAACCTTGATGGATTCTGAGAGTCGATTGAGCAGATTTACTAGAGCAATCACTTCATTACGTTGCAACTGCAGCTGGTAGACCAAACGAATGAGGGAGAGAAGAGAGAAAGAGAAAGACATAAATCCAATTTGGCAATGCTATCAACTGCCTGTTAAATGAAACTAGATTCAATTTATAAGTAAAATAACTCACAGGTTGTGCTACATGATTTTGACCATCGACAGAAAAGAGGATCTCTTATGCAGTACCAAGACCGAGAACCTGAAGTTTTCCCCAAAGTCTACACTTGTCACAGCTGACAAAATCCATCAATGTACTGCAATAAACATTACATGAGATAAACTAAGTCAAATTTTAAAAATTACAAGGAACTTACAGAAACACATTTTCAGCTTCAATAAGGAATAGAATTATGGCTGCTATGTGAGTAGAAAAATAAATATTTTGCAGTAGAAATTCAATTCTGGCCTCATCAAAACAGATGGATGTCTGTAAAGGCGTGTCAATATTAACAACAAAGAGGCTCTGAGAGAAACCTAATATTTCTGAATTGTTTTTGAATCTGCTGCTTCAGTTCAGGCCTGCTTTGACCTCACCACAACTTAGCTTCATCAAATGGTAGAGGACATGCAGCTTGGAGTTTGGGATGTAAAGTAGCTGCTTCATTAAAGACTGCATTTTCAGGTCCTCTGCATGGTTACCAATAACATATTCGGCCTGCTCCAAGTAATCTGTTGCTTATCACACATTTCAGGGAAAGAAACACCAATAATCTCAGGAGTAGACCAGAATAGAAGATCAAAATGTCCAGACTTAATGAATGCAAGAAGTACTCACTTTAGTTACTGCACGCAGAACAAACAGGAATGTGAAGTGCAAGTTTCTTACATGATCCTAATGTCTTAAAGCACGGTCATACATCAACTCCAGATTTTGACCCCACTGAAAGTTTACAAAAAAATGTCAGATCCAAATCAATTTGTTATGACATAAAAATCCTTCACAGTTTCTATTCTGGCTTACTACACATCGAACCTTAAAGATACTGCATTCATAGCTCAACCAGTTATCAATACCAAGTTATCCAATAAGTTGACCATTCAATATTCATGACAATAATAATTCTTCTTTTATTTTAACTTTTCAATACAGGAGTCAGTTTTATTAGAAACACCAGGGGCATAACCCAGGTCATAGGTATAACAACAGAAACCACTAAGAGGGGAATTTCGAATAGTCCAATCATGAAATGAGATAAGAAATTAGGTGAGAAAATTATTTTTCCTTTTATTTTTCTAGTTTTGTTTTAGACAAGCTCGATTTGCTTCTTGTGTATTGCCTTCAAAAGAATGTTAAGACCATAGGTCATTTTTCTTGATTCTTAGATTCAATTGAATAAAGGTCATGCAAAAATCTCATCAAAGATATGATCTAGATCATTCAACAAACCACATACACAATATGAATAGACATTGAAACTGGAGAATATGATAAATGGTCAATGGTATAATGTAGAAGGCATACCAGATTAGTACTTTCATCAAGAAGATAATCAGCAGTTATGCAAATGGAGATTGAGGAATGAAGAACAGATATTAGTTTATACAAAACCTTTTTCTACTGACATATCTCCCCTGATGAATCTGCATCAAACGTATGGTCTCATACATGATATTACCAGGAAGAATTTATAGAAGAAAAGAAGAGATTTACAAATGTTTTCTCATAACCCACAAAGATCAACTCACATTTTGGACAATTTTCTGAATAAATAGCATCCCATATCCTCCTAGCTGATGGACCAGCATAACCAGTGTAACGCTCAGGATTTACATATGTCATCTCACCTGCGAAAGTGATTTTTTATTTTTTTGTCAATCCCTGCACAGTTCTCTTCAAATATAACCTCTTGTTTGACACAGACAGTGTGCAAAATGGAAATAGTACAGTGAAAATGCTGAAATACTAAATTATTCTGATATATGAAATAATCCTAAAAGTTTTCTTTCGAATCCATGAATTAGCAATAGTCTTGCTGCGGGAGAGAGCACCTGAACTAACAGTGAACTCGAGGATGCAACACATAAGATCATCAAAACTATATAACAATAAAGCGATATGAAGTATGAAATCACAAAAGTAGAAGTACCATTATCAGTCTCATCATCATTTGTCCACAGGTTATCTGTCTCTATACAGCCTCTAAAGGCTCTATTGTCCAGTGTGCGGTCCACGGTTGCCTGTGGCTTTCCCTCTTGACACATTAGATCATCTGATGGAAGGCCACGGCACAATGGCTTCTTAAACGGTTCTGGGAACTCATTTTGTGGACATTCACAGACACTACAATTGCGCAACTGGCACATGCCATCTTCAGGCCAGAAGAGGCACTCACACCACAGCTTAACCTACAATGAAAACAAGTATATCAGGTCCGAAAAGAACTAGCGAGCAAACAATTAGTGTATCTAAAGAGCAATTTTGTTTCCAAACTACAATGCAAAAGAAACATTTTTGTTTTCAAGTCAGCGAAGAAGGTATGGTATGAAGTTCATATCTGAAAGCCTAAAGCTTTCCATCTGCACTACAACAGAATTGTGAACAATTTTCGTTTATCTCTAATAATCAACGTGAGATAAACAAGTCATAAGCAACTTTGAAATATCGGGAAAACGAAGTTGTAACAAGTTCTTGCAGTCGAGGATGTAACACTTCTCCATTAACACTGTCTACTGTCTCATAATCACAACAGCAATCCTCAGTCATCCCCTTATATTTCCCTGAATCCTGTAGAGAAACAGTCACAATTTAATTCCAAATGACCAACACAGAAAAAATCTCTTCGTGGCTGCTTGCTGCATTTTCAAAAACGAAAAACACTTAAAAACAGATTTTGTTTACATGTTTTGTAAAATTTGTTTCTGAAAACGTATAACTAAAAAGGAGAAAACAACATTTTGTTGTTTTCAATCATTTTCGAAACATGTTTTATTTTTCTTTTTTTTTTTTCTGAAAAAAGAACAAATTTTTTTCTTTAAAAATTTTTTAAAAAAAAATTTACTTTGCTCGTTTTGAAAAACAATACAAACGCGTTTTACTGTTTTCAATTCTAGAAAATTTCTTTTCAAAAACACTACCAAACAGTTCTATATTCATCTTCATTTTCAAAAACTCTCTTTTAAAAACGTTGCCAAATGCACCCTTAAATTCTTCAAA
>CP135553.1:554223-596529 GCA_032402905.1 Khaya senegalensis | reverse complement strand
AGCATATATCTATATATATATATATATATATATATATATATATATAGTGGCACATCTCTATAAGAAGCAGAAAGGTCATAAAAACAATTTCAAAAAAATGAAAAAGAATTAGAATTACCTGAGAAGGACAGTGACAGGAATTCTGATTGCTGACGAAGTGAGCTGCAAACTCAGAGGCGGTCTTCGCCGTCGCCGCCGTAGCTAACAACCCCGCGATCATAGCCCATCCCCATCCCTTCATCTTCTTCTCTTCTTCGCGACCAATTTCATTCTTCTTCTTCTTCTTTACCATTTCAAGATACAAAACTGTTACAGCAATTCCAAATTCAAAACCCTCAAATTTAAAGGTTTAGAAATGTCAAACAGCAGCAGTAAACTTCGCGCCTTTATTTGTGTTTTCTTTAACGGTTAAGGAAACAAAAGTAAGAGAGAGATTTTGCCATTGCAACTCGCAGTAAATGAGTTGAAGGTCATGCACGTATGAAGTTTGAGCTTTTTACACGTGTAATCCAAATAATGCGAGTGGTAAATTTCCCCTCATTTCACGAGTGGAAAGCATGCACCTGTACAATATATGCACTAACGTAAGATGGGTTTCATGTTAGTCGTGCTGCAGCCAATAGCAGCTCGTCATGTGTTCAACTAATTCATTATTGCTCTACGCGTACTGCTGTGCTTTGGTCAGCTCAGCTCTTCAACAAAACGACCTTGCAGATTATGCAGGTACGTATGTATTAGACATGTGCTTAGTTATGATCAGATCAGTCCTTGATAAGATCCTGAATCTAAAAGAACATTTGTTTTGGGCAAATCATAACACAAAATAAGAGGAAAAGGAAGGCAATGAAGAGAAAAGTTAATAAATTTCTGAATTACATAGCAATGTTTACCAGAAGGCAAATGAGATGAGATGTTCATAAAGCAGACGAGAGAACTATTGACTGGACTATGTACAAAGATTGAAGGTTGACGATTGCACCCAAAGTTAAGTATTGGGTCGCATTGAATTCACAGGCCAAGATTGATTGAACTGAAGTAGGCTAGATCTGCATTCAGGGCTGCCAGCTTTTGTGCTTGAAAATGCCCTCAATACTTTGATTGAAACCTTAATTTCTTGAGAACTCCCCTTACTATTTCTCATCATCTTTGTCTGCTAGGTAGGCTCATCCAACAATTTTGGTTGGTGAAACAAATCTGCTTTCATGTCAAACTCCAACCTCCCCCTTTCTTTCTACCAAACCTGGGAATCCTTAGTCTCGTGGAGGACAATAAGACTTCCGTATATTCTTCACTCGATGGCATTTAGGTTGATGATCTTCGCCATTGCTTCTTCCCTTTCTTCTGATTCAACTTGAATGGGCTCCAGGTTTTTCTGCGTTTGGATGTATCAGAAAAGATGCCAGAGGCTAAAGCTTGCTGAAGCCACATCTCAAATTCTTCCTCATCGTCATCCATCATCTCAGCATCCAAATCCCAGGGGAATCTGCTTGAATAGGATCGTTGTGTCTTTTCCAAACCAACCATGTTTACGTGGAAGCTTGGTCGATGCGTGTTTGGCCTACATGCCATGCCCTGTAAGAAATAATTTCAGGTGGTGAAATGCAATGAATGAAATTGAATACTTTTTTATTTTAATGATCATTGCAAGATACAACTTACACAGTAATGTTTCCAGATATCTCTCAGAAATCAGAAAAAGAAAAACAAGGTTATTGCACACATTAAAATAAACCACTGACCTGGCAAATAGCCCATTCCGACACATCAAAGATTTTGCTTTCAGCACAAACAAAAGCTTGAGGTATTTCAACCTATACAAGTCAGGAAATAAATTGCATTAGGAGACCATTCTAAACTAGTAATGTATTAGAAGTCTCAGCTATTCTGTATCGAAAAATAATTGTCAACATTTCAGAGTTCCAAAACTCATCATGTCAAACCGAATGAGTTAATAATTGCAGATCAAACAAATCATATTTTTTAATGTACCTTTTGTGGCCTATCAAAGACCAGTGAGCCTCGGTATTCAATCCATCCATCCCCATCTTTTGCTTGATGATATTGACAGCAATCCTGAAGCCAAAAGCACAATGTATTATCCATGAAATCACAACGGCAGAAATGATTTGGAGCGAATATTGACCAAGCAGGATCAAAAAGACTGACCTGACACCATCTTGCCTTGGCTTTACTCCTATTGGTGCATAACCATATATGTGAATTGCCACACTTGGTGCACTGTATGTGCCTTGACTCCTCAGCACAATAATCCGGAATATCCTGTTTCAAAAAGATTTTAGAGAACTTTCTAAATGTTTTTATGACTCGTCATCAAAGAATGACCCAGCGACCTGACTTGGCTCAATGAGTCACAAATTTGAACATGCTTGCATCTTCCATCATGTCATATGCAACTAGAAATCAGATTGCCATAGAGAGTTCTTGATACTTAGACCATTCTTACACTACTTTTCTGTTTATAATTTGCCACCAATATCACCACACCATTGTTCAGAATTCAATCTTTTCATCAATAGTATCTGAAATCAGTGAGAAGAAACAACAAAAAGATTTCAATTTTCCCTTGAAACCCAGACCTTCTATTGAGAGTAGATCAGAAAACTAAAGTTTTTTCTCAAATGAACTTCATGCATATAAAAACTATAAACAAATACGCCTAAGCTTGAAAACGATCAAAAAAAAAAATGATACCAAATAGAAAAACAAGAAGAAAAGAAAAACCAACATATGAAAGATTACCCGACGTGTAGCACCATACGACTTCTGACAGACACTTCGAGTCCTAGATTCTTCCTTTCTCAATTGCTCATCATAATCTCTCTTCTTTGTCAAGTCAGAGAGAACCTAAAAATTTACACTCATTGTGAGTAGCAGAAAAGACCAGCACCACCACATATTTCACATAACTGAGATTTTGCATTATCTACACACAAGATGTCAACTGAAAAATTTGCCATCAAAAGCATGTTTTATATAATACATGAATACCTCATAAGCACATTGGAGTTTCTTAAACGATTCACTAGCTAAAGGACTTCCCATATTTTTATCAGGATGGACAAGCATGGCCTGCACAAAATAGAACTGATGGAAATTAGTAAGAGTAGATGCATGACTACACATATACACACAAAGAATTAAACAAAGGCCCTCGCAATAAAGAAACATTTAGTGTCAAAAATCAATGTGACTCAATTTCATGGCATACACGACGGTAATTAATTCAACTATATTAAAGCTTAAGCTTTTGAGTCAAGTGTTAACTTAATATGGTATTAATGCAAGTTTGATCGAGTGCTCTAACATTTGAATCCCAATTATATCAACTAAACTGTAACAAATTGTGTTCGTGTTTATTGTTATTTTGATCAACGTTCCTTGCACGCGAGGAGGGCATATTAGTGCTTAAACTTTTGGAACAATTGCTAACTAAACAGATTAAACATTTGAAGTTTTTTCATCTCTTCCTCAAAAAGAAATAATAAATAAATTTAAAAAAGTCTAAACTTACAATTATAGCCCTCTTTCAATTGAATTAACAGAAACAACTTTCCCTAGTAAGTTACTCCCAGAATTATGAGCTAAATCGAAGTTCAAAAAGCTAACTTTTACCAAAAGATAAATGAATATGCCTCTGTCAATAAAAATTAGATATACCTTCTTTCGATATTCCTTTTTCATAACTGCAGCATCAATTTTTTTGTGGCGAGGAAACCCCAATGTTTCATAATGATCTGTACAATTTAAAATCCTTTTCATCTCATCTATTGAACTTGTTTCTTCCTTAACAACCTTGCTACTGGAAGACTCTTTTTGGTTATTAACAACAGAAGTAGCAGCAGCTGTCACACTGGATGATTTGCAAGATTGCAATTTTTCAGGTTCTTCAGTAGGAATAGAGTATTCGCAGCCTCCAGAGAACTCATCTTCAGTCACTGTTTCCGACTCTTTTGGCTCTTCAAAGTGTGAGTTTTCCCGCACATTGTCACACAATTGAAGCAAATAATTCAATAAATCGTTGGAGAGAAATGCAAGGTTTATTGAGAGGAAGACACCAAACCATCCAACCCGAACTTGGACACAATAAAGAGCATAACCAGTCGCCATTAATACCACCAACCGAGCATGATTAAGGGAAAATATATAGCCTGCACTTGCATGGTAAAGAGTGCTTTTGTTAAATCTACCAAAACTGAGCAAGAACAAAAGGAACATAATTGCATCTTGTAATATTTTCTCTACTGTTACCGCTTAGTGACAAATTGAAAGTTTTTCACAATGTTGATCAACAAATAAGGACCTTTAAATCCAAAACCAAAACCTTAGGGACTACACCTTGTCCAAGACAAGGTAAAAACAAAGCAAGTGATACTGTGAGAATATGATTCACAATGATAGCCAATTTACCCCCAATTACAACAAGAATGCAAAACTATTTAAGAAAACTTCGTTTTGACACATATGCCCATTTCACATGTTTCAAAGTAAATTCAATAGCTAAAACATCCTCATGATGTTCCGATAAACAACACTATTAGGCACTAAAAAGATGAAATATATAAAAGCATAGCATATTGTGCTGCTTTTATTAAAAAATCACAAAGTCATAGGGTGAAGAAACCTAGCATACCTCCAACTATAAACAATGTTCCTGTTATCCAAAAGTTAGCAAACATCCATAAGACCAAAATAGCAAACAGCCCGACAATAAAAAGTCCAGGAGTGTAACCCAAGTAACGAACAGCAGCTCCAGCAGCTCCCTGAAAATTGGACACAATTGTTAGTTGCATTATTAACATAGTTCATTTTCAAAGGTGAGATATTTGATATGATGGGTGGAACTGAGCAAGCGTTTGCCACTTTTTAAGTGCCATTTAAACCACCACAAATCCACTGTCATCGTCGCTTAGAAGTTTTCACCTCAATATTAAGTTTCACACCAACTTTCATAAAAATGACCTAAATTCTAACAGACGACAAAATAAATTCATGAAAATGTTAAAGGTGAAAGAATTAAAATGCAGACTTACATAAAAAGTTCTCAAGCAAGAAAGAGGCAACATAAGGGACAATATTGTAAAATTGAGCTCAATGATGGCGTTTGATTAAGTTGGAGGTTGAATATGAAGTAAAAGTGAAATATCACTCAATTAGTGAAATTTTGAAACCAATAAATTCAACCAAAGTAATATCATATGCTCTAAGTTCCCAGGTTTCTGCTTTACTTTTAAGTTTCTTGTCTCAAAGGCTCTTGAGCAAAATGCTTGAAGGATACAAAACAGTTTGTCAAAATAATTTCGTCCAACAGTGTTAAGGCTTTCATTGGATAGAACTAGCATGTATCCAACAAATAAAGACGGCAATAAGAAAGAGAATGAACAATGAGCAAAGCTCCAAAACATGTTAAAGGGTATACTGAACCCTAACTGAAAGAAAATAAAGATGGTTTAAACAACTTTATCACAAAAGCTTACCCAGGATTTCCAGTCCACATAACTTAGGGTACTCCATTTTTGAGAACAACAATTTCTGTCATGACATCATGATATCAAAACCCACAAAAGATTTTGTTGACTAAACTAACATTTTTTTACACATCATGTAACCGAAAAAAGTTTGTACTTACCATCTGAAAATAGTCCGGAAAGCCAAAAGGACTTAACACAATGAAACTACTAAAGAAAATAATATGCAGATAATTTAGTTCTGCATCTATAAACCATATAAGCAAAAGGCAAAAAATGAAGCCCTAAAATGACCAACATAACAAACTGCTTACACTTTTTTCTCTCTCCCGAGGTTAAATATAGGTTACTGAGACCCCAACAGTCGCTATGAGATCAAACACAAAAAGGAAAAAGAACAGAAGCTTCTCTTATGTAACATCAAATATCGATCATCTAATTAAATTATTTTACTATTTTGTCTCTGCAATGTGTTTCTCACAAATCGACCTAAGGGATTAACTAACCTCATCGGGATCCATTAGCAATCATGCTACATTCAAATAAGCTATTGAAATATTAGAACTCGTGAACTCAAAAAAAAAAAGAAAAGAAACGAAAAAGAAATGCAAATACATACCATACAGAGGAGCACATAAATCAAGCAAGACATAGAAGTGAGACTAAGAAAGCAGCTCCACATTATAATGAACAAAGAAGAGGAACCCAATTTGATCATTGATTGAAAACCTCTTACAAAACAGTTCCTCCAATGAACCAACAACAAGCACAAAAGCATCACCAATTTGGCGCATCCGGAGCACACCATAGGCCAATGCCTCTCTATTAACACACCTATTTTGTCCCTGAAATAGCCCAATGCAGTTCGCGCTCGCGGCCAAGCATGTTTCTGGGATTGCAGCCATTTCCAACCTTGCTTCACCAGCCCAATATCTTCCATATCAATGATAATGATAAAAGAGAAGCCACTAAATACAAACACAAATATCTTGGATTTAACACAAGTTGCATCGATAACCATCCATATGAATCCGAAAACACTCAGGATTTTCGAACAAATTTGATTGCAGATCATGAATGTTACTACTACCCATAGTGAGAGCTAAGCCTTGATCTACCGAAATGAGCAACTATCCAACGATTTCACAGGTTTCTCGCCGAAAAAGCACACAAAACAATAAGCAGGAGAGTACCCACGTGACGAAAATTTTACTGACTGCCCAGAGCAGTGAAACCACACTAAATTCAGTCACGTTCAACACGAAATTGCTTCACAAGTACGTTACCGAAAAGCAAAAATCTTTGACAAAAGAACATAAAATGTTCCCCTTTTTCCACACCAATGTCTTCTCCCTTTAAGACCGAAATCTGAAACCACCCACCCAGTAGCATAAAGAAAAGAAACCAAAACAGCAGAAGTCTAAACAGATCGATTTGGGTGAAATGAATCGGTTGGGGAAGAAACAGTAAAGAGGAATGGGATTGCAACAAAACCCTAGCTTTTAATTATTTTCTAAGTTCGTGCTCTGCAGCAGGGAAGGCAAGGGAAGAGCTCTTGAAAAAAGATAAGGAAAAAGTGTTAAAAAAGTATGCTTAAAAGAGAGAGAGAGAGAGAGATAGGAGTGAACGAATGACGAATTCCTGCTGTTGTTGCAGAAGAAAGACAAAGAGAGAGTTTTGACATCATCTACTTTGTTTTCGTTCTTGGTGCGGACAAATTGAATTGCGGAATTATATTTATAACTCTGGCACCCGCGACCTTTTTCCTTTTCTTTTGGAGTTATCTGGTGTTGCCAGTCTCATTGCAATTCCCTGGTAAACTCTTATCAGGGAAGAATCAACTAATTATTATTATTATTATTATTATTATTATTATGAAACAATTTTTTTAACAAATTTTGAGTATTTTTGTATGTTCATTAATAATATTTAGAGTGCCTTTTCTAATATATTGTATCAAAATTCAATTGCCCACCTTCCATTTGTATTTTCAATCATTCCATAACTTATGGGCCTTGATCATTTGGAAAGCAGCCCAGCCAAGTTTCCTAAAAGTATGAACTCTTCACTTTTTCTCAACCTTGGATTATGTGCCATTACAACCAACTGCTCTCTAATCCTTAGGAGAGAAATCAACACAAAGAAAACTTTTCCATTAAGAGATTACTTTTGGCTAAAACGCCTAGTGTAAACTATGAAGCGATACAAATAAATACAGGATGAAGCAATACATATAAATACAGGATTACACAATTTGCTCACAAGCCTCAAAATTCAAAAATGAAGCAACAAATTAAATTGAAATTTTTCATTTTTTTTCCATTTTCTTTTAATGTTTAAGTGCTTCTATAAGATACTGTAAAAGTCATAGGAGAAGAACTTGTAGCTTCAGATAACAAGTTTGAGTTGTCTGGATTGTCTGAGCTATTATAAGAAGATGAAGTTTTTGTTCCCAACTTAGTTCTCTGGGGACCTCTGACTTTAAGGTCCATGAAATCAGAAATCAATCCAGGCTTTGTTATTTTTTCATCATCGATGTTTTTCTCACCAGTTAACATCTTGACTACAGTGGACATGCATGGCCGGAGCTTTGGAGCGTCTTGAGTGCAGAGCAGACCAATCTTCAGGAATCTACAAGCCTCCTCAGCATCAAAATCGCCATCCAATGATGTATCCACAAGTGCAACCAACTCTCTTCGCTCATACAAGTCCCATGTCTGCGGCAGGAGAAACAGCATGTCATGAACAATGCATAATCTTATATAACTGGCCCTTTGCGGGATTTCTAAATGCTTCATCTCAATATGAACACAACACAATTTTCGAGATATCAGACAAGCCTTTTCATTATTTTCCATGATATATCTACAAAATGATCCACTCCTTAAGAACTTTGCCTACGTATATACATGATTTAACGATAAGTTTCAGACCAAATTTTGTAAGATAAAACGCACACAACCAGGAATAGGTCGATATCACGTACTGCAGACTATGAAATCAATATCTCAGTTTAAAATTCAGCCTGTGACTCAAGGAGTAAAAATTCATACCCGTTCTAGAAGATATTGCTCTTCAACGGGCAATCGCATATTTGTGTTACACCTCCCACTGACTATTTCCACAAGGAGGACACCAAAACTGTAAATATCTGCTTTCCGTGTCAACTGTCCTCTTATTGCATACTCTGGTGCCAGATAACCTCTGAAATAATCGATGATTATGAAAGTTAAATTTCCACAATTTAGTTTCAAACATTTCAAGCAATGGCCTCATTTTCTGATCATAATCCTGATACCAAAAGATCAATGCATAAATTAAACAAGGAAGCTGCACAGTTGGAACTTACATTGTTCCAGCCACACGAGTGCTAACATGAGTCATGTTGGGTGGGATAAGCTTTGCGAGACCAAAATCTGAAATTTTGGGTGTGAGGTCTTTGTCAAGGAGAATATTGCTTGCTTTGATATCTCTGTGAATAATGTGGGGTCGTACTTCCTCGTGAAGGAATGCAAGACCCCTTGCAACCCCAATGCAAATTCTACATCTTGTCCGCCAACTAAACTGGATGCTACTGTGCCCTCCACCTGAAAGTGAAATGATTCTAGAGCATTCAAGTTCCTTCTAACAGAAATGATATTAAATGAATGCAATACGTAAATCTATGAAATGATACACATGTGTACATAACATTACTCATTAAGATTCATAATCAAATGAGAAGAAATTATAGAAAAAGGCACATTTCGTGGGGAAAAAAAAAAAAAACTTAATGGTGACATCGAGCATTGCCTTGACAAAATACTTCTGCACCAAAAACTAAATCAAGAAAATTACCAATAAGTGTTTGTGCAAGGCTATTGTTCTCAAGATAGTTGTAAACTAAAATTCTGTGATTTCCTTCCACACAACAGCCATAGAGCTTTACTAAGTTTTCATGCTCTATTTCTGAAATTACTTTAATCTCTGTCAAGAATTCCTTAACGCCTTGTCTTGATTCAGCAGAAAGAACTTTTATAGCAGCTATCTTTCCATCTTTAAGCCGTCCCTGATCATCCAACAAAGCGTTAGATGTCATTTGTATAAAAAGATCATGTTACATTGAGTTGATAAACTAAAAGAGTTTTCATAAGTAAACAGAAACTTGCGGTTACCTTATACACAGAACCAAAACCACCCTCCCCAATTTTATTGGTCGGACTAAAATCATCAGTGGCGATTCTCAATTGTTTATAGGTGTAGACTTTAGCATTGTGAATGCCTGAAAGTTCTGTTAACAAATAAATCTAATTAACAGTTTTTTATTGGCATAATATTTTCTGAAAGTGTTGCAATTAAATGATAAATCTGTCTTCAGCAAGTGTTACAATTTACCTTCATTGACTTCAGAAAATTGGTTTCTTGACGAGTCCCTCCTACCAAATAGGAAAGAAAAACAAGGCATTGCTGTATATAATTTACCAGCAACCAACTTATATCTAATCAGCTGTCAAATGATAGCTTGGAATGGAGACCTGCGAAAGTGAATCATTGAAAAAAAATGTCAATATATATACGCACCTTGGTAACAAAATTTAAAGGCGTCCATAAATACATAAAAGAATTCCCAATGATAAAACTTTATTCATGTCTCAGTATTATCTTCAAATTTAAGAGCAGTTACAAATTGAAGCTTCAGCAAGCTTTGTCATGCATCCATCGGAATATTTTTCACATTGTTATGTCATTATATGAGCAAGAAGACAAATTTAGAGCAAATGTAAGGAACAATACCAAGATCGAGTGTGAAATGCAGTTACCCATTAGTACCATGCCTTTCCATAAGCATTTACCAATATAGAATTTCATAACCCCCAAAGATATACTAAAAATACAAATAATTAAGCTAAAACAACCAAAAAACACTGTAGAACAATTCAATAATGAAGGCAAATCTATCAGCAAGCAGAAAGAAATAAACTAGACAGCAACTAAAACATAAAAATCACAAATGGGTTTTATTTCAACTACAACTTAAACCAGCTAGTTTGCTCCAATAAGAACAATAAATTCAAAGAAAACAAAATAAAATAGAAGAAAAATTTAAAAAAAAAAAATTAAACAACAAAAAGGAAAAACTTACCTCAAAAAGTTCAGGGAGAAGCAGACGATCGCTGGAGAGAAGAAGAATAAGGGATGAGCAGATTAAGAGAGAAACTAAGAGGAATCGGATAATTGAAATATTCTAGGGAAAGTCCAAGAAGGGGAGGCACAAACATACTTTGAATAATCTTCCTCGCTGTCTCAGGACGTCATTTTAAGTTTTACCGACGTAATTTGAGAACGATAGACGTACCAAAGTGCACGGGGTGGCGCGTAAATATGAACAAGTCAAAAGTCACGACCCAGTCATTCATTTGCCATGTGACATCTACCCACTTAACTTATCATTCATTTTGGTAATAACATTTAGCTCCACCTTGCTTCTTTTTTTTTATAATGAATAAAGGTATAATTGTTTATTTGCATATATAGGTCTCTAACTCTTATTCAAATGACTGCGTACACTTACGGTATCGAGTTTTGACCATCTCAATGGTCAGTAGGGGCTACAATCTTTTATACAATCGGTTTAATTGATACCAAACTCACTCTAGGAATGCAAATTTGTTAATTCAAATTAATATAAAATAATATAAATATTAAATAAATAAATAAATAAAATATAACATAATTAATAATTATATTAAAAATTATATTTAAAATTTTTTATATATAAATTTATTTATTGATACAATTAATTTTTTGAATAATTAAAATATATTAATTTATTTATAATTTAATAATTTTATTTTATATTTTTTAAAATAATTTAATTATATTTATTACATTTTAAAAATATTTAATAATATTTAGAATGAAATTAATTAGTGTTTGTGTACACAATATTGTAAATATTATAAAAATATATTGTAATATATCAAAAAAATATGTTAAATAGGTGATACGAATATTACTCATTTAATAATTTATTAATTGTATTGAATTAATATTTTTAATTTTTGACATAATTATTAAATATGTCAAATTTAGATTAACTTTTATTTGACACAATATGATTACAATTTAATACGAATGTGATACGATAATTTGAATTATTATCTCTAATAGTAGGTGGATTAGATGACTTAAACACTCTATATTATTTTTTAAAATAATATTTTTATAAAAATAAAATTTTTAATTTTATATTTTTATTGTTCAAAAATACATTGGAAAACATTTTTCGAAGACCTTGTTAAAAAAATGAGAATTATTAAATTTATACAGTAAAATATATGTTGAAAAATTGAATGCCAATAAATAAAATATTACATACTAATTAATATTCCGAACCTAAATTAATTATAAAAAAAAAAATTTATTTTTAATCATGTTAAAAAGAATTAAGAATTTTTCGAAATAAATAGATAATTAATATCTTTATTTATAAAAAATTAACAACTTGTATGTTATTATTCCAATATTTAATTTTTAAAGCCATATATTAATTTTATTCTCTATGTTCAGAAGTTGACTTGTAAATAAATTATCTTCCTTACAGACCTATTGAATTTATTTATTTTTTAATCATTTGATATTAATCAAATTAATTAAATACAGAAGATTGAATTGAAGGCACAGCCACCGCGTTTTAATAAATTTCAATTAAAATCGAAAATGGCACGCGCTTGAGACACCCAAAATGGTGTTCACTTTGGGTCCAAGGAAGGCCGCCTTAATCTAATGCATCTTTCTGTTTCATTTGTGTGTGAAATATAAAACACGTGATATAATAGGTACAATATTTAAATATTAGGGGTTTTATCATATACCTCCCTTGAGGTTTGTGGAATGTCAGTTAGTGGCAATGTTTGCGGAAAGGCACATTTAGTTCCCCTGCAGTTATTTACATTTGATTGTGTGTTGACCATTAACTATATGCTTATTTTTGTAAATGAACACTTACTTTATTAATTTTATTTCAATAATTTTGGAATAAAGAAAAAAAAAATAAAATTATTTATTTTTTATTATATTTATGACATGATAAAATATTATTTGTGTTGTAAATTAGGTTTCTTAACAAAATATTATAAATTTTTCTACTCAAATAATAATTCATGTGCATTTATATGCTAAAAAATAATAGTAAAAGATATGTATAATTTAATATTTTATTAAATTTTATAATCTTAAAAATAGTAAAAGGTAAAATTTATTTATTTTTAAAAATATTTAAAAATTTATATTTTTAAATATTCTTTTTTATTATGAGATTATTTACATAATTGAGAAGTCAACAAACAACAAATGGTATTAAATGTGTCTTTCTACAAATATTGTCATAAACTGATATTTTTACAAATTTCAAGGGAGATATATGATAAAAATTTTTAAATATTATATATAATAATAATAATTAGAAAGAAAATTATATTTAATTTATCTTTGATTTTTTAAATAATAAAAAAGAATTATTCTAATTACGGTCAAATACAAATGAGAAAATAAATTTTCATTAAGAGGAACTTTGAAAATAAAGTCAAATGCACGTTTATGGGTTTTAATTTTTGTACGAATTTGGAATAATTGAAATGGTCAATATTTTTGTAATTTGGTAAAATATCAGTAAAGGGCCTCAAGTTTTTGGTAAAATATAATTGAGAGCCTTTCAACAAATATTTTACTCTTCCTAGTCATCGAAGGTGCCCAATGATACTTTACGAAAATGTGCTACTTTTTTGAAATTTAAGTAGACACTAGACCTTTATATGAAAAAGTATCCCTGTCGGGATAATTAGTATGGAGTTAGCTCGTCCCTGCGAGCAAAATCCCAATCAGGTCAACAGCGAAACGACACTGTTTTCTCTCAACAGTCTCTACGCTTAACTAAAGAGAAGCAGAGCAGAGTGGAGAAAACCATGAACAACGCTGTTACAAAGGTTGCCGTGCTAGGAAGTGGAAGTGAGTTTTCTCTATCTCTCTTTGATTTCTTTTTTTTTTTTTGCTCTGATTAGTGAACGAATTGGATAAAGTTCATGTAATTAAGTTATGAACTATAATAAATGTAAATAATGGGTAGTTTCAGGAGCTGTATGTGCATCAACACTAGCTAGAAATGGGGTTTCAGTTACTCTCTTCGAGTCCGCTAGAGGACCTGGTGGCCGCATGTCTCAGAGAAGGTATTTCGGTTTCTTTTAGTTTGTTCTACTTGTTCTAATATTTTATTTGTAGGAAACTTCTATAATATCTCCATGTATTAATGTTTAGTCCTCATGAAGTGTTCTTCTTGGACTATTTATAAACAGTATAAAATACTGCGTTGCATTGGAGAATCACAGCTGCTGTTTCTGTCCTATAACATTTGTTTATAATGCACTTTCTTAAAGATTTTTATCTAACATTTTGAAAAATTCCCAAATGCTCTAGTTTGTTTGAAGGGTTTCATACTGTGTATGACTATGACACTGAACATTGCTTTGCTCTGGGTAAATATTACAAGAAAAGAGGTTTTTACATGATCTATTATTCGTTTAAATAGAGAAACTGCTGAAGATGGAACAGAGCTGTTGTTCGATCATGGAGCTCCATCTTTTACTGTCAGCAACTCTGATGCATTGGCTCTTGTTCGTGAGTGGGAATCAGGAAGCCATGTTTCTGAGTGGAAAGTGAATTTTGGTACCTTTGATTTTGTCTCCAAAAAATTCGTCAATATACAACAGGTTTATGGCAATTCCTTGTGCGTACTTAGGTGCAAAACATTATGCATGTCATCGCATTTGAAATTTTAAGGTGTGCTGACTTACAATCTCTGTTCATAGCACCTGATGAATTAACAAGGTAGGATTAGTATCATTAGTTGGTTCTCCTAAGTGCCAATAGTGATGTGATGGCATGTTTTTTGTACTCTAGCTTTGTTCATGAGAAAATATTGTTGTTATCTTGTCTACTTATACCTCGAATTCTTGACACGCCACACCTTTTTCACAGCCTGATTTGACCTTGGGACTTGATTCTGTGAAACATATGATCCTTGATATTTCTACTTCTAATAATGCTTGGAGTTAGCCACATAAACCATGATTTCAGCATCAAGTGTCTTAAATATGATTTAAACTCTGATGGATTAAAAATATATAGGATTCCATATCAATGTCTGGATTTTTTTGGTTTATTTAGAATTATTAATTATACCCTGTCCAAATAAATGTTGAAATCAGATGAATTATTGGAACACAAAAGCGAAAAAAATGTATGTATGCATATCTTTTCTTTTTTGGTAACAATATTTCTGATTACTAATTTCATTTTTAGGATGGAATGAGCAAAAAATATGTGGGTGTCCCGGGCATGAATTCTATCTGTAAAGCATTATGCCGTCAGCCTGGTATGTAGCAATGCTATAATTTTTTGCTTTATTACATTTATGTTCAACCTAAAAAAAAGTGCCTAATTTCAGACTTATTTTTCTTCAGGAGTGGAAAGTAAGTTTGGTATGGGTGTTGGGAGGTTGGAATGGCTGGAGGATGAGAATTTGTGGTCAGTGTTGGGATTGGATGGACAAAACCTTGGTAAATTCAACGGTGTGGTTGCATCGGACAAAAATATTGTTTCTCCAAGGTTTAGACATGTAACAGGAAAACCACCTCCCCTTGGTAGATTTGATATTTCCTACTCTCTTTCTTTCTATCTTTGTATCAAACTGCAAGAAAATATTATGGTGAAGCTTGTTTTGTTGTCTATTCCTATTTTGTGGAGTTGAAATCCATAATATAATGCAGCCAGATTTTCTTTTTCATTTTGCATCATTTGTTCAATTGAATGGCTTTGTGGCATTTATTGTGGTGAGCTTAATGTGTTTTTGTATTTTATTTATTCTTTGTTAACAGCATTACTCATTACCTAATTCTCAAAAAATGGCATGATTTCTTCCTTTTCCAGCATTTCTGAAAGAGCGAAGAATAGTATGTATTATGTCTCTTGCTATTATTTGATTTTGATGGAAACAACCTTGATATTGTAATTCTTTCATTTTGGTACAGATTTAACTTTTGCCCCAGAGTTGGCAGCAAAGTTGGAAGATATTCCTGTCAACCCATGTTTTGCTCTAATGTTGGCATTTGCAGAGCCTTTGTCTTTGGTAGGACAATATTTATGAATTTCTGAATAAGCTGCTGCAGAACTTTCAAAACACTGCTAATTTCTCAAAACTTCACGTGGTTCGAGGATCCAAACTGCATATTTCATCAACCTTTATTTTTTCCTTTGCTTTGCTGCGGGGATATGTGGTTTCTATTTAAGCATTTTTAATCACTTTCTGGCTAGCTATTTTGTCCTGACTTGGGTGTCTGATTCTACTTGAATAATCTTGATTCAGATTCCTGTAAAGGCCTTCTCATTTCAAAATTCTGAAGTTCTGAGCTGGGCTCACTGTGACAGCACAAAGCCTGGGCGACCTGCAACTACGTAAGGGAGTTTCATTATTAGTTAACTAGTTGGGTGAATGATCAAGTTTCTGCTGTGTCTTAATTAATTAATTATTTATTTATTTTTTCACTATTTACTTCTTTATGGTATAGTGAACGTTGGGTATTACATTCAACAGCAGAGTATGCAAAAAGTGTAATTGCGCATACTGGTTTGCAAAAACCTTCAGATGCTACATTAATGAAAGTAGCTGAAGAAATGTTCCAAGAATTCCAAGGCACAGGTCTCAGTATTCCTCTGCCAATTTTCCAGAAAGCTCATAGATGGTCAGTATCCGAATAAGAAACCTTAAAAGTGAACCACAGAAACATAAAATTTCCATTCTCATCAGCTTCTGCGTACACTTTAGCATGGTTATCTGAACTGATACGGCTTCCCAGAGGATGATTCTATAGAGGCACTGCATCATTTTTGTTTGCCTTCTGTTTTAATTTTTGACATTATACAATATCTATTTTTGTCATGCAGTTCTTAGTCCCTATCCCCATTGAACTGTTTGTTTCCAGGGGAAGTGCTTTTCCAGCCGCAAGCATAGCCGAAGAGGAGAAATGCCTCTGGGATAGAAAGAAGAGACTAGCCATTTGTGGAGATTTCTGCGTCAGTCCAAATGTTGAAGGTGCAATACTCAGTGGCATGGCCGCAGCTTCAAAACTTACAGAGATTCTTAGTTGCTTATAGTAATGGTTACCATTTTTAAGAAAAATACTTTTCCAATATATGGGATTTCAAATTACTTCGCTGAAAATTGTATCCGTAATATGATTTAGCTTTGCTGTTGAAAACTATAATGGACTGATCAATCTGACTCCGTACAAAAAGATGTCATGTCAAACAATAAATAATGCCAGATTTGACAGTAGCTTAACCAGTAATTAATACAAACGCAAAATGTAACGAATAATACGAGGAAAAAGTTTTAGTGGGAGGATTGTATTGTCTCTGTATAGTTGATATGGTTAATTAATGTAATATTAATTATATTAATATAGTAATATTGTTTATTTAAAATTTTCTTTAATATTTAAGATAAATTACTAAAAAATTATAAAAATAATTAAAAAATGCCACGTGAGTATTACTCGTGTAGCTGCAAACGTTCAGTCATAAATACAGAAATACTTTCACTTATTACATGGACCGGAGCTTTGGCCGCCTCTAAGGTAGGAGAGAAAGCATAGGCATGCATTCAAAATGTGTGTCACCAGTTGTTCATCGCGCAAGATTTCACTCCCTTGCAAAACTGAATATTGCTGCTGCGTTTTCCTTCACAACTCTCCCAAAACAAGAGCTTCAAAACTTCCGAGAATCAGAACAGAGCATAACCAAAAGGATTCACAAACTCTGCACCAAAGACCGCAACGTCGATGAGGCGCTTCGTTTTCTCGATCACATTCGCCTTTTCGGCTACCAACCCAATTCGCTTAATATCAGCAGCATCATCCACGCTCTCTGCGATGCTAACCGCTTTGCAGAAGCCCACCGTCGGTTTCTTCTCTCCATTTCTTCGGGTTGCGTCCCAGACGAGCGCACTTGTAATGTGCTTATCGCTCGCTTGCATGGTTCGAAAAACCCAGATGAGACACTGCGTGTTATACATTGTTTGTATGATGTTAAGCCCGATTTTGTACCTTCTTTGGTTAATTATAACTGTTTGATGGATCGATTGTGTAGTTTATCACGTGTTAGTGAAGCTCACAGGTTGTTTTTTGATATGAAGAGTAGGGGGCATTATCCTAATGTTGTTTCTTACACTACTTTGATCAATGGGTACTGTAATGTTGGGGAAATAGGTCTCGCTTACAAGCTGTTTGATGAAATGTGTGACGGCGGTGTTGTGCCGAATTCTCTCTCTTATAGTGTCTTGATTCGTGGTGTTCTTAGAGTTCGTGAAATTGAGCGCGGTAAGGAGTTGATGGGCAAGCTTTGGGAGAGGATGAAGGAGGAAGAGGATATATCTGTAAACAGCGCAGCATTTGCTAATCTTGTTGATTCTTTGTGTAGAGAAGGGTACTTCAATGAAGTTTTCAGGATTGCTGAGGAAATGCCGCAAGAGAAGAGTATGAATGAGGAATTTGCTTATGGACATATGATTGAAGCTCTTTGTAGAGCCGGAAGGAACCATGGCGCTTCAAGGATTGTTTACATAATGAGTAAAAAAGGATTTACGCCGAGCTTAGCCTCATATAATTCTATTGTACATGGGCTATGCAAAGAAGGTGGTTGTATGAGGGCTTATCAGCTGTTAGAGGAGGGAATTCAATTTGGATACTTTCCAGCCGAGTATACTTACAAGGTTCTAGTAGAATGTCTCTGTCAAGAATCTGACCTCCAAAAAGCAAAAAATGTTCTTGAACACATGTTGAATAAGGAAAATGTGGATAGAACTAGAATTTACAATATATATTTAAGAGCTCTTTGTCTTATAAATAACCCTACTGAGCTTTTAAACGTACTTGTTTTTATGCTTCAGACACAATGTCAACCAGATGTGATAACTCTCAATACAGTTATAAATGGGTTTTGCAAGATTGGAAGTATTGAGGAAGCTCTAAAGGTGCTAAATGATATGATGATGGGAAAATTCTGTGCCCCAGATGCTGTGACCTTCACTACTACTATTTTTGGTTTATTGAATGTTGGAAGAATTCAAGAAGCTCTCAATTTATTGCATCATGTAATGCCACAAAGAGGATTTAACCCTGGTGTTGTGACATATAATGCAGTTCTTCGTGGTTTGTTTAGACTTCATCAAGAGAATAAAGCAATAGAAGTTTTCAATTGCATGGTAAGAAATGGTGTGGTCGCAGACAGTGCAACTTACGCCATAGTAATAGATGGATTATGCCAGTGTAACCAAATTGAAGAAGCTAAGAGGTTTTGGGACGATGTTATTTGGCCCTCAAATATTCATGATAATTTTGTTTATGCAGCCATGATCAAAGGGCTTTGCTGCTCTGGCAAACGAAATGAGGCTTGTCATTTTTTATATGAACTGGTTGATTCTGGGGTCTATCCAAATGTTGTATGCTATAATGTTGTGATTGACAGTGCTTGCAAGTTTGGCATGAAGAGAGAAGCTTACCAAATTCTAGGAGAAATGAGAAAGAATGGGCTGAACCCAGATGCTGTAACTTGGAGGATTCTTGACAAGTTTCATGGCAATTTGAGAAAATGATTCTGAGCTGAAACTTTAACTGGACAATCCAGAGAAGATGAATAGGAGATGGAGTCAACTCTATCTTAGTCCAGCTAGATCTGGCCGGTCACGAGGATCCTTTTCTGCCATCCAGATCTATTTACAGCATTCTATAACATGTGACATGGAAGGAAATTAGCATATTTTCAGCAAATCTAAATTTCAGGGGCAGGGACATGGAAGAAACAGAACTTATGAAAAACGGTTGGCAATGATACATGTAAATTGAGAAGTCTCTGGTGGTAGTAGAGGAGATTATGCTTGTCGCAATGAAGAATGATCCATGTGGATGATGGCAATACATCGCATGATTTCCCACCTTATTAGATTATTCTTCCTTGACTAGTGACTCCCTTTGATTCAGGAGCAGAAGCGCTTGAAGCTTCCCCTGCAGTTAGAAAATATGGTTATCACATGTTAGATACCCTGATTCCAGAAGCAGCAATTCTTCAGGCGATCATCAACTGTAATGCCTCACTAACTGTCTTTTTCTATTTTCGTTGACGTGCCATCTTTTGTTGTCCTGATTTTATTTTCCAATCATAGGTCAAGTCAAATCCTTCCCTTCGGCCGTTTCTATCATATGGATCAGCTTTCACTGGAGCTGAATCAACAAAACGCATGCAAGCAGAGGTGCTATTCTTATTGATCTTTTCCCCCTTTTATTAGATTATGGTAAATCTGGCTCGTCTCAGTATTTATGCACATTCACATGCTTGTCACTAAAATACTGGATGAAGTTGGAAGAAAATTTCACGAATCTGCAAGTCTCAGATTAAATCTCAGAAAGAAATAGTATGAAAATGTGGTTTATGCTTAATTCGTGATAAACAATCTGAGATCTTGAACTTTGAAGTGCCCTTGGTTATGTGATACTTATGATACAAGTTCCTTCGGTCAGATTTATCTTTATTTTTACACATTGCCTTCAAAATTTTAATGTCTCTAAAAATCTATCTGATAGCTGACACGGGGGAATATTCTTGCATCAGTTCCAAGCCCAGATGCCATGGTTGCAGCTTCATGGTACAGAGCAGCAACCTTATTTTGCAAGGACAAGTAACCTGCTTCACGCAGGCTTTTGCATCTCCTTTTTTTTTTTCCTGCAATTCCTTCTCCATTCTGGCTACAGACTGAACCCGGCGAAATTTTGAACAAGATTTTAAGCAGAGAGGGTGAATTCCCAGCTAATTCTTTGATACATGTTGTATAATTACTTCTTACAGAAATGCGACTTTTATAGATTAATTCTGTAACATTCATACATCAAAAGCAAACTCTAGGCTATGTCCAATCCTGTTTATGCATATCAAGAACATACGTTATCATGTGCAGCACAGCATTCAGTCTAAGATTATGATTTTCGTCAATATGAATCATTCATTAGATTCTTATATTTTTCAATGATTAGAATATAGATAAGAATTTAATATAACGAAGGGTTTAGATGATTTTGTTTTAATTAAATTTTATTTTTATTTTTTTAATTTTTTAATAAATAAAATTTAGTTAAGAATAGAAAAAATTAGTCTTTATAATATAAAAAAAAATTTGTTCATATAACATAAGATGATAATAATATTTAGTTTTTAAATTTTTAAATTTTTATAGATAAAAATATAATTTATCTCTTTCTAATAAATATATTTTTAATTTTTATTAAAATTACAAAATTATTGTTCTAATGTTAAAATTTGACTGTTAAGAGTATTTAACTAAATACTAAGCAGTAATTTGGGTTTTTCAACTGGGTTAGGGACCTATTTGTTATAAATAGACAAAAACTGTTCGAGGTTTATGAAGTATAAAAGTTGAGGGTCCAGATATTATTGACCCATCTAATTCCTTAGCAACCTTTACAAAGGCCCAAAGAAGGTGGGGGGTGGGTCGCTGTCAAACCGTGTTAAATTTTGATCAACCTGTGAAATCTCCTGGGGAGCACCGCCCACGTGCCGCTAACTGATTGGCTGGTGGTGGTGCGTCTGTAAACAGAACCGGTTAAAAGAGCTTTCCGATTCCGATATTGTTTTGTAACGTCATGTCCAAACGTAAACCACATATGAAGTGCCACGTGTCAACCTGACAATAGCTATTCTCTGCTGCTCACTTGTTATTATTTAAGATTTTGTAGGCAGACAGATTACGTAGTACAGGAAGCAAATAATTTCAGAAAAAACCAGCAAGGAGAAAATTTAAGTGCAGTAATGGCAGCCTCAGTCATGCCTTCACTTAGCCCGAAACCGGCTCCTTTCACCGTCGAGACATCCGCCGTGAAAGACGCTCCTTCTCTTGCAAGAACTTCTTTCAAAGTAGTTGCCGGCGGTGTCAAGAAACATCAAAACTGACAAACCCTATGGTATGCGCTACTACATCAATATTCATGCATGCATAGACAAAACGTATATGTGCATACGTGAACACACACACACACACAGAGTAATATCCTTTTCTATGTAATTGCATTCCTTATGTTACAAGTTTGATGTTTCAGATTACATTTACGTTAAAATCTGTATGTATGATTTCATAGGAATCAATGGCTGTATGGACTCGAGGAATGGCCTCCATGCATCTGGCAGGAAGGCTAAGGGTTGTCTTCAGTAGTTGTGTCTTCCTTTTTGTTCATTGGCCGTCTGTCTTTAGACTAAAACCTCCTCTATATACGAAAAATGGGTGCTGAAAAACAAAAACTTGCTATACTTTCTGTGCGCAGAATTTCATAATCAATGAATGCATCGAGATCAACAAATTCTTAAAATTTCCTTTACAAACAGTGTTATTCCGTTTCAGGTTTTTATGTGCACTCAATGGTAGATTCAACTATCTAATTGACATAAGCCTTTGAATTCGGGAATAATTATACATGTAATTTGGTGATTAACATCATTTTAATTCCATATAGAGATTGCAATTGAGGACGAATGACAAAAGTAGTGTGAGAAATTGCTTTGTTCATGGTACATGCACACATGACGCGGCATCAAAATATGTATTACAATACGTGTTTGCGCTCTTCAATCTGTTGTAATTTCTTGTTCTGTATATCCATTTAACGCTGGGACATTGTAAACTGGATACAGGGAAAGGGTGTGTACCAATTTGTCGACAAATACGGTGCTAATGTCGACGGTTACAGGTAGTTTATCGAGTCATTTTCGATGTTGTAGCTCTTCTATTCACATTCCATAATGAAGTCTCATTGAAAAACACCACTTAGATATAATATTGGATGTATGAACTGCTTCTTTTGCACTTCCTCTGTCATTCTATTACAGCAAATTAAAGATCAACTGTTGTAAGAAGAGAAAGCAATTTGAGAACTGAACACAAGAAAGTTTGGATATTCTTAATGGATTTGCGATTAGAATTTCTGATGTCTATTTTGATGGTTGATTTTCAGTCCTGTCTACGACACCGACGACTGGTCTCCAAGTGGTGATGTGTACGTGGGTGCAAAGTCACTCTATCCATAATCAATCACCCTTCGATTTTCAGCACAAACGAAGTACTTTGAGAATTTATTCTTGTAACTGAAGTTCCTTTGATATTTTCGAGGTAAACTTATCTGTACAAATGCACCATTGCAGGTACAACTGGCTTGGGAATCTGGGCAGTTACACTAGCTGGTCTTCTTGCCGGAGGAGCACTTCTCGTCAACACCACCAGTGCTTTGGCACAGTAGATCTAATATCAAACAAGGTTAAGTTTTTATCTCTGTTGTATTACAGCCTGTCCATTTTAAAGCAAAAGATATTCAACTACTACTTTGTGTATCTATTTGTGTAATGTTTTGATATGGATCTAAACTGAGACCAGTAGCTACCTGTAAAGTGGAACTCGCTTCTGAGTTCTGTGCCAATGTTTTTGTTTTGTATTGATGGTATTGTCGTCCTAGTTCAGAGAGCAAACTTTGTATGGTATTCGAAAAATATTTGAGCTAGATTTAACCAACTTGTTACCATTTTTCAAAAGATCCCAACAAAATATAAAAGAAATAGAAAAATGAATTGTAGGTTTGGGGATTATGGATATATCTAATAACTTCTAATTCATGGGTAAGGTTATGATGGTACATTGATGTACGATTTACAGCAGCATCAAACGATGCACAAATTTTACACTGTTTCAATCTTTAAAATTGGACGGACTGAAAATTAGGCGGCGGCAGCTATCCTCTCTCGGAATCGACACTTGATGCGCCTTGGGAGTAATCCACCAGGTTGTTTTTGCTGGCACATTTTCAGTTTCGCCTTAGGCTGCGTGATGATAGCTTAATGGTAGTGAATCTATTTTGCTACTCAAGTCTCTTCAATAATATTATCATCATCTTGATGAGGCAGCGGTACGGCTACGTTCCCCGAACATGAGCCCTGATGAACACTTCCATCCGCCATCATAGACCGAACTAACTGTACATCCAAACCGCTTTCTATTTTTAGATAGTTTTCTTGTCTAACAAGCAGTATATGTAATCCCAAAGAAAACAAAAGTATTTCAAGATCCTTTTTTTTAATTGAATTTAAATACTTAAGTAAGTATAAACCACTTGTCCAACGATGTGCGCAGGATTGAATTCCAAAACTATTGAATACCCCAAGAGGTTTTATTAGTTGAATCAATCCAAACCAACTTGAAGTTCCCTATATTTTAAGAGGACACTAACCGTCTTCTATATATGAAAAATTACGAAGATGCAAAGATATAAAGAGCAGAGGAAACAACGTTACCTTCTCAATTTCATCTTGAAGGAGATGGTTGTCTCTCAAGTATTGCAATGCTTTGTCCCTCCCCTGTCCCAATCTATTGCCCATACAACAAAAAAGGAGGACGACAATGAGCCCAATAGCTTACAAGAAAGCAGCAACAAAATGCAATCTTATCACCGATTACATTGATTTTGTTGTAAAGAACCAACTAGTGCAAATTTGCTATCATAAGGTACAGTATGAAATATGCTTGTATCTGTTGCATGCAAACATGGGTTTGGATTAGAGAACAAATGGGACAACAAAATTGAATTTCAAAAGAATGATCAACAAGAGTATAGCCTCAGTTAGTTTGCTCCTGAAAGTTCTTTTCTCAGTAGTTTATAGGATTTGATGCTTCGAATAGCAAACTTATTCAGGTGATGATTTGATTACATAAAAACTTTTAATTACCAAATTTCAAAAAAAAAAAAATTATATACCATTTAAACGAGAGTAGGATGCAACTAAAAATAAGCAGCAAATAAAAGTCGAAAGGCAAACCTATGGTCTCCATAGCTATACCATGCTCCCTTCTTCACCACAACATCCATCATTTCGGCACAATCCAACATGCATCCCTGCAAGTTCTTGAAATTCAAAACAGAGAGCAGAATTTGCTGCATTGGAGGATTAGGAATATCTTATTTTGTTGCAAAACTAACCAGTTTACTCACTCCCTCCCCAAATATGATTTCGAACTCTGCTTGCTTGTATGGCCTTGAAACCTATGAAAGCAAATAATTATGATCAGGAATTTCTCTACACCAAAAACTATGAAAGCAAATAATTACCATCAGGAATTTCTCAACACATAGACAGCATCAATCAGGAACACAAAATTTGGTACATAGGGCAAAACAGAGCAAGGTTTTTATCTACCTTACTCTTTTGCACTCTTACACGAACTCGAACCCCAATATCCTCATCTCCTTTAACCTGCAAGAAAGTAAAACTTTGATTATGAGAATTGCATAGAAAAAATATGATGAAATACAAAGTGGAATAAATATGGAACTATCAAGCAGCTATTGTGCTTACAGACTTTATCTTCCCTGTAGGACGTATTTCAAGACGAACTGAGGCAAAAAACTTTAATGCAATCCCTCCACTAGTTACTTCAGGATTCCCATAATATACACCAATCTTACAAAATGGACATAAGAAATATAATTAGTTTCTAGAAGAAAAATTTTCCAATCCCACATAAAGTAGACTGATGCAGAAAAACTTAAGAGACAACAGGTGCTACATATTCAAAATATAAAAAGGCAAAGGGTTTTTCTCCTGTGTTTTATCTCATATAATCCCCCTTTTTCAACCTAACAAATCCTCCATCAAATAATAATGCTAACCATCTGAAATCCCAAAAGCCTAACTTCTGCACAAGTTCCCTTTTTTATTCCATAAAAAAGCATTAAACATTGCTAAATTACCTAATTTAGTTGCTGAGCTAAATCCTAAAATCCTCATTCTTCACAAAGAATACTCTTGAAGTTGCCCTACATTATCTAATAAATTTAAAGTACCTTGTATCGGATTTGATTGAGAAAAATGAGAGTACAACCAGCTTTGGAGGCATTTCCTGACATTTTACGCAAAGCTTGGCTCATAAGACGAGCTTGCAATCCCATTTGCTGCATCCCTATCTCACCCTAGTTACAAGAAACAGAAAAGCATTCACATATGGGTTAACTCCTACCATTTAACATAAAAAAATCTGTTAGCTTCAATGGGGAAAAACTTATAGCTTACTTCAATCTCAGCCCGTGGAGTGAGAGCCGATACAGAATCAACACAAATAAGATCTACGGCACCAGATCTGCACATACGATCTGCAACTGCAAAGTGAGAACTGAATTAGTTCATATATGTTGTGCTTAAGAGAAACAAATCTCATAAGTATCATCCTTTGGGTGCAGTCAGTACTGCTTAGATCATCACTTCAATTTTCAGTTTCTCAAACAGAAAACCACACAAACAAGCAGGATACATTACTTTCTAATGCCATCTCGCCATTATCTGGTTGGCAAACAATCAAATTCTCAACATCCACGCCCAATGCTTTTGAATATGCTGGATCAAAAGCATGCTCTGCATCCACAAGCATTGCATTGCCTCCAAGTTTCTGTAAAATAGTACCATTGAAAAACAACATGTCAGCCTCAGGACATATACCAACATTTCTCAGAACTTTCTACACCTGCACAGAAATTAAAATTATAGAACATATGCCTAGACAGATTGGAACCTGAACTTCTGCAATTGCATGGAGTGCAAGGGTGGTCTTTCCACTACTTTCTGGTCCAAATATCTGCAATGAAAGAGTGTACTTGATATCAGGCCTTTTGCAACAGAATTTGATATAGGAAAGGAAATTATTGATTACCATAACCTTTTTTCATTTGAGAGTATAGAAAGTCACCACAGGTACTATTACTGCCAAGTAATGCCAGTAATTGACTTAAGCATGAGAACAGTAGAATTTAGAGAGGAAAAACAGAGTGCCAAGTAACCACATGATTTATTCTTTTTCTTTTTTCTTTTATTTTTTTTTTGACATGAAACAATTATAAAAAAGAAAGGAATAAAATGATTTCTAAATAATACTTCCAATTCCAGAAGATAGCCTCCGGAACATCCTTCAAAAACAATTCAATCCAAAGCCCATAATTAGTAAGATACATTATTCCTCTCTATAGAATTTCAAACTACTCTTCTTTTCTTCAAAACTTCAGCTCATGCATCACATGGCAAAACAATGCATTTTCAAACCATGAAGAACTGAGATAAAAACAAACCATCAAAAAAGGACTTCAAGAAGCACACATAACATGGCTCAAAAAGATATACCTCTACAATTCTCCCTTTAGGAATTCCACCACCTAAGGCCAAATCTAGCAACAAACAGCCGCTGGGAAATGTTTCACTGGAAAGGACGAAAGGATACAAAGTTGATGCATTGAAGGGAGACAAATAGAACACGGAGAAATTGGGAAGCAGGGAAAGAATAACATGTTATAAGATAAGAACACATACACTAGGGCTCCACCAGCACTGCCCAATCTTGTAACGCTTCCTTTTCCAAATGAATTATTTATGTCATTCATTGCTGCATCCAACGCTTTTTGCTGAAACAAATATGATAATATCAAGTACTCACTTTCTAACTTCGTCAATTGCACAGCTTTTAGAATCCAATATACGATCAATATACATACCAAATAATAATGTCACAGCAAAAGAAACCATAAGATTCTCATATTGCGAATTTCATTTTTTATAATTGTAACTGCTTCTCGAATGATGAACGGCGAGAACAACTTTTCAGATTTTATATGACTATTCCTCGTGATAAACACAATTCAATCCTTGCACAAGCATAAATTTTTATGACACGTAGTTGCATCGCTCTATGAGAGGTTGAAAACCCATATCCAGTTTTTCGTCATTAGGTACTAGCTGAAGATTACTACCTAAAAGGATGCACAACAAATGAAATTTTCCAAAGGGAAAATGACAGCTGCTTTTCATATTCATTATGATAATAAAGTGAGCATTTTTCGTGTATGTTTTCTTTCCCTTAAAAAAATAATTCGAAATTACCCTGTCGCGGAAGCGGGACTCGGAGTCGACAGATAAACCGTTAACTTTGCCATCGAATTCACAGCGAATTTTATCCTCACGTTTTCCGTCAGCTGCCAACTTTGAGGCTGTGAAAAATCGAGCGCGGGGAGATTGGCATTGAAGAGGACAAGAAGAAATTGAGAAGCGAAACGGGTACGCCTTGGATTGGAAGTTTACTTTCAGAGGCAGCGCCAGAAAATCCATTTTTGCATTAATAACCCTTTTAAATTAAAAAGAGAAGAGAGGAAGAAGAACTCAGAAGCAGAAGTAGAGAGCAGAAGCAGAAGTCGTTCTGAGATGGTATTTTTGGGTCGAATAACTTTGGATTCTCTTTCCCTTTCATTTTCCATAAGTTGTTCATGGCCGGCCTGGGCCTACCTTTACAGTCGGCTCAATTTGTTGAGCAATACGGACAATTTGTTGTTCAACCAGCCCATTTCTTGAGTAAATATCATGCATTACAACCATTAGGGTCCGGTCAGTTCGTCAATGCATAAGGTGCACCATTGATTAACTGAGCAGTCAAAGTTCTATTTATTAATTAAATTACCGAATTTTTTTAAAAAAAAATTAAAGAAATTCTCATCAGAGCATTTGCTATCGTAGTATTGTTTGTTTATGTAATTAACAAATAATAATTAGTTGGCCCTCTCTTGTGATGAGGTCATACGGATTTTATTCTCTTCTCTTTCCTCTTGTCTCCTTCCTAGCTTAATAATGCAAGCACGTTATGATGATGATGAACACACAGCTTTTTTTTTTCAATTAAAAATTGAAAATAATTATGTAATTATATGCCTTAATTTAAAGTAATTAACTAATCACACCCTTAATTACCCTGCGAAGTCCAAGATCGAATGGTCTGTGCATTGAATGTGTGGATATAAGAGCAATTATCGTATTGATTTATTAATTGATTTACAGAATCAAGAGTCAATTCCATGCAGATATAATGTTATAGCTATGTATAAATATTACTGTTATTCTTCTTTACAACAATTGTGATTTCCCAATTGTGGATATAAAAAAGATGAAGCCTAAAAGCATATTCATCATCAGAAGTGATTCCACATGTTTGCTGGCATACCCACTTCCGATAAGTAGCTTTCTAAACTTGGTTCTCCTGAGCTTAGTGATGATCCTTTCATAATATCATTATCATTGCTTTCAATCTTGGTAAGTTGGCTCAACACAGCTTCTATAACCTTGGTGTCACGAGAGAAAGGGTCCAAGCAAGCACTTCCTGCAACAGGGATTTTTCCAAAAGTGCTTTTGGTAGAGATATTATTACTGTTTGGTGGTTGCACGTGTGAGAAAATATCAGGGGTGGTGGTGGTAATTTGGTGGTGGTCTTGTTGGGATGAGAAAACGGAGAAGCAGGGCACTTGCTCATCGTCCAATTCGTCGTGGAAATTAATAGGCTGTGTTTGGTCAAAAGTGATGTAAGAATCCATTAATGGTGGAAGAGATAAATAATCTGTGTCGTCATAGCTGCAGCTTCCCACGCTTTGTTGGACAGAAAGTGCCTGTCTATTTTTATAAAACACTCGACACAGAACCCAGTCTTCCTGCACAAATTAAGGAGCAAACTTCATATTTATGCATTTAAGATGAAATTTATCTCCTAATTCTTCAACTCCACGTATTTTTTTCTCTTCATTTAATTTTTTTTAATAAAGAAAAGACTTTTTAAGAAGTGAACAAACATATATATGGGATATGTCTACAGTTATTCAGAAGAACAATCTAAAAGGACAAGAAGTTAGGTGTTACGGCACAAATCTGTCGGTTTGTCTGTAGTAATGATCAACTAAATATATTTTTAAGCTTGATCTTAGGTCAGCTACCATCGTGGCTTTATATTTCAATGGACATATTTTATCACTACTAGACAACAAACCCCCATATTTCATGCAAAAAAATAAAGGAATTCACAGAAAGAATATTCAAAACTGACCAAATGCTTAAAGGGATTTTACCTTGAGAGAAGAAACTTTAGGAGAAGCAAAGGATCCTTCAATTCTGAATTCATGCATAACCCAGTCAGTTTTTCCTCCTTTTGGTGCCCTACCTTGGTAGAATACCAGAGTTTTCCTCATCCCAACAAGGCTTCCTTTTCGGTGAATAGGTCTATCTTTTCCTGTTGCTTTCCAATACCCGGATGCCGTCGCCCGATTAGTCCTTATTCCTGTTGCATATTTACGATCTCGCTGGCTGTAAAAATACCAATCTTTCCCTCCAACACATGCACTTTCTGCAAAATATCCAAGAAAGTCACTTTTATTCAACAACGAATAGTTAACATCCAGTGATTTTAAATTATTCTGCAGGTTCAAAATTCAAAAGGAAGCAGGTGATGTCAGCATCAAATACAGGAAGATGACATAGAAAAGTAGGTGAAGACTTATAGATCATGAACACGTGTGTGCGTGTGTATGTCAATATTTGTCTATTTAATGGAGAATTATTGAAGGTAATTTTCCAAATGACAAAAGGTATAGATTCAATTACACGTGTGGCAGGTGGGAAACTAATATATGTTGTCAAATGACAACCATATTATTGTTATATAATTTGAAGAATAATTAGTTTAAAAATCAAACAAGAACAAAACTGAAGATAGTGACAAAATTTATTGGATTTGGTAAAAACAAAGTTGATTACACGCCAAATCGTTTTCAACCTGAATGGAATCGATATGTACAAGCGTGTGGTGGAGGCAATTAGAGATTATGACTTTGAATTTTGCATTATTAATTAATTGTCACAAAACAACTGTTGGAATTGAGACAATGCCAAAAGTGTCAATTTCTTCAAAAGCTATGAATGTGATATATTCTTTAAAAGAAATTAATTCAAAGCATCGGTTTTGACTGCCTATATACACATATTTGAGTTAAAAAAAGGCTGAACAAATCAAAATAACTTATTCTATGGTTTCAAAGTCATAATAAAGAAGACAAGAATATAATCTAAAATTTAGGGAAACGAAATGGAAGAGGTGGGCTATCCGAGGAGAAGAAGAAGTGATTATGAGGAGGATGGAGAAGTTTGAAAATGAAACTTAATAATTTCATTGGTTGATTTCTCCAACGGATAAAGTACCCAGCTCAGAAGAATCTTACTTGCAATTTAATAACAAATTAATTAAAGAATATGAGATAAATTTATACATATATAATTCGACAAATGAAAGTCCATGGAATCGTGTTGGCTCTTCAAAGGAAACCGAGGAAATTTAACATCTCAACAAGAAAGAATAACGAGGGATTAACTCATACCATCTAGAAAAAATATATATCTAAAAGAAAATAAAGGATTTGTTATCCAGAAATACTTTGAAAACACCAGTGGCTGTTGATTTTGCTATTGTAAAGCAGTGATCATAATAATGCTAGCTAGCTAGCTATGATATTCTTCGTATGGGCATGATATTAGCTGGTCAATTTGTGGACCTGGGAATGATTTTGACAAACCCCATATTGTAAACTAGTGAGATATATATATATATTAGATGAAGGATTAAGTTCTTTCTAGATAACTACACGAATAAACTTCATCTTTTGGTCCACCACAAAAATGAAGCATCAAACACCTCCTTTAACTCTAATCTAATTTTAGCCAATACGGTTGCTTTCACCTGATCATCAATCTCAACTTCTGCAACAGAAAGAACCAAAGACCAAAAAAAAAAGTTTTCCTTCTTTTCAATCAAATTTTCAATAAAAATGTGGTACCGGCTCTTCTCTTACAAATTCCTGCCAGTCTGAGCAGTAGATTACTAACTAGGTTCATGCAAAGCAACATAGGAGATATGATATATAGCAAAATTATGTCATATTTAAATGTATAATATACGAAGATGAAAATGAAATTTTGAAGCAGACTTACCAGGAATATCCCAAGGTTCACACTTGTTGAGATCAACTTGGATCAAAAGAATGGTTTCGCAGCCGTGGCTAGCTTTCTTCATCAAATAATCACAAACAAGTTCATCGTCTCTCGGATGAAATCTAAACCCTGGTGGCAGCTTTGCCTCCACCACGCTTATGTTACTCATTTTCTCCTTTTTCAAATTTCACAACACAGAGGAAAATCAAGAGAAAGAAAAATAGGAGATAAAATTTAAAAGTGTTCTACAACAACATTGTAAGAAATCAGGACGAGGAGGAGGGCAAGTGGCTGTATATATAAAGAGAAAGAAGACGAGGACAAATTTAAGTGGGTGTGGTCAACTTGTCAATCCCGTATAAAGAGGAAGGCTGGGATTGATTTTGAATTTCATTTAATTTTATTTAGGATTATTCTTGATTTTTATTAATTAGATTCTTTTTTTTTAAAAAAGAACTAAAATATCCTTTAAAGTTAAGCTATAAAAACCTCACTATTGCAACAACAATTTGGTACCTTACGTGATGCAAATGAATAAACTGTATTCTCATTTAAGAAAAGGTGAACATTCAGGGACTCGGATGCTATTTTCCTAATTGTAATTTAATTCGCATACGGTACATGGTTATGATGAGATGGCCCTCCAGATTACTGCCAACACCCTGATGTGTACGTCCAGTCGTTGGCATTTTTTCAAACTTTCAAGGACTTCACTGTGCGGAGATATAGTACTAGCCACAACCAGACAACACAGGGAGAAGTGGGACTCACTGACGTTGCTATTCTTATTTGTCCTTTTCTTCCTTGCTTTTTAACTTATCGTCTAAGGTTACGTATTACAAGAATTCTTGTCTATAGGAAATCTTATATTACAGAGACTTCGTTATAGAATCAATTTTAATTAAATTTGTATGGGATTTTTGTCCCAGCCTTTCCTCCGAAATGCATCTTATAGAGAATAGATAAGGTTTCAGTTTTCAAACAAACAGAACGCATTTCTTAAAGGGCTGCTAATTTCGTTTGTAATACTCAATTTTTGAAAACGATATAAATTTTTTTTTTGTCGTTTAGAAAAACATACCAGACGTCCTCTTGACGGAAGCATGAAAGAGAAGAGGATGAAATCTTTTCCTTCAAACACAAGAAATGACATAAATTAAAAAAAAAATTAACTGATATTACGTGTAAAAAAGAAATAATCATATTGTAAAAAAACTGAGGACACCAAACGAGGAACGACACTCGGTATAGTACTTGATCATGTGTCACTTCTTATTTTTATTATTAATAGTGTTTCTGTAGTTCCCCAAAGGTTTACGCAAAAAAAATTACAGGCCATCTTGGAAAAAATCCACTTCAAAATCGAAAGATAACCTTATCACCGATTTGGTCAAAATTCAAGTCCTGTATAACTAACTATACCCGCAATAATTGTGATAACAATACATAATGAATGGGAAAGCTCAGAAAACTAAAGTCTTTTTTTTTTTTTTCTTCTCCCGTCTCAAAAGTAGAAATGGTCAACAATATGGAGAAAAGTAAGCAGGGAGCTGAGAGCGAAAGAGTGTATATCCGAACATTAGAACTAGACGCCTTGGTTATCATGTAATCGGTACTCTGTACTCGGAGAAGTTTAAATCAACTATCTTTTCTCTGAAAGCAATGTTCAACATCATCAATGCATGAAACAAAGCTGATTATCTGAATATTCCAGGAGTGTCACCACCCAGTAGAAGGAACAAGAAGGAAAAAAATACTAAAGACAACAGAAATTGTGCAACTACGCACACACGTGTCACCACTTGATTTAAGTGACGAATAATGGTGGCTTACTTCATATGATACCAATCCATGTGAACTTCTTGTGAAGACAACCACGTGGTTTCCACAATTATCTAAATCTGACTAATCCTAAGAATACACTAACCACAGATTTCTCTAAAGAGTCTTTCTGTTATACAACACTAAAGAAATCTTCGCTACGTCAACTAGCAAAATTGTTAACCATTCTTATTTGCTACATAAAATAGTATCTCAAGGTGGCAACCCAATAGCCAGTCCTAAGATTTTTATTTATTTATTTATTGTTTCATCAGAGAGAGAAGAATTCTGAGACTGGTCAAAGATAGCTGGGTTACAAAATGAATGCAAACAAACCTGTCTTTCTCGTTCCAGCCTGCTAACAGAGACTTATTGTAGAAACCGTTAGGTGAAACATACACATTGGTGAAGGGCAAACAGTCATTAGCCATTCCAGGAACCTTTGGAGCTTTCAAATAATGCCTACCACTGATGTCAGCAGATATAAGATCAAAACTATTGAAAATGTTTGGTTATGTGGTCTAAGTCGACATTTGAAACCACAACAGAAGGGAAGATTCCTATATAGAAGTGCTGCCCAGTACAGGACATCTTACCTAGCATAGCATATCTTAGTCCCCTTATCAGGGCCCAGAGGAAAAAAAAAAAAGAAAAGAAAAAATTTAAAATGATGAAATACAACCAAACCACTGTACAATTATTATTTTTCATCTTTCACGGTCAAAGACTAACATCAAACCACACAACCTACAATATAGCACAACCGTGTATTAAACAAGTGAGGATCTTGAATATTGGCCAAGCATAATAATGATTAGGTCAATAGCTGTGAATTGATATTATAACAATCACAGCAGCCTTTAAGATTTCCTGTATTTTTAATTAGAAAGATTCCAAATAACATATTCACTATAGTACGGAAATACAATTGATGTCACTGAAAGTAAATAATTACAACCAGAACTTTGGAACAGTATTAGTTTTTCATTTGCAGTAGCACACCAACAAAAGCAAAATAATTCACCGGAAGACAGTATGAATTCTACAAATTAATTTCAGAAATCCAAGTTTATTTTCACTACACTATCATACTAGGTTAGATATAATCATTTTTATGCATCTAGTTGGCATTGTGAATCTAAAAAGGCACTTACACTAACACTCACCATTTATCAGGCTACGTTGCATTATTTGTGTCAACTGTTTGTCTTTTTAGCAATTATGGCCACATTCCTTGGGGATAATACAGGATCAAATATAGGTAACATGACTGCCACCAGGGAACTGCCTTGCTCCTGGAGGAACAATAATCTGTCCAGCAGAATATAAGTTTCCAAAAGAGGTCCCAAAGCAGCTCGAAGAGACCAATAAGGTCCAATGATATCCTGCATGTTATAAGTAATCTATCAGTATGCAGTCAGTGGATTGAACATTCAGTGAAAGCTTATTTCCCTGCTTCCACGTGAAAGAACAGATACAATGTAAAACGTATGTTCTTTGGAAATAAATGAATCTTAGCAACTGCTGGTATATCTGATTACTTTTCTTTTTGAACATCAGAGTTCAAATTAAAGATTCTATGCTATTTCATACTAGAAGAACATAGTAACATAATTCTCAAGCAAAGATGCTTCCATTTATTAAGATGGTGAAAGAAGCAGTATTACTTTGGGGAGCGTCTATGACACAAATCTTGATGAATATAAAAAGTTCCAACGAGAATGAAAAAAACATAATCCATAGACCACTTATCCAACAAAAATATAATGACTTTGGGCTCTTTAGCTTGTTATTCTGTTTGTAAGCAAATTAGTTACTTAGTCTTCCAACATTCTTCCAATAAATAAAAAAGGAAAAAAAAAAAGGAACATTTGTGATGTAGAAGAAACAGTTACAAAAGAATATCTAAATGCAATGGTAAGTGGTAAGGGAATAACGTACGGCAAAAGGTTCAGCTTCATCCCATATTCCATGAAGATTTAGGTTGTCCAAAGGTTTGAGATCAAGGCGGCACAATCCAGACAGACAAAATTTCTCAAAAAGTAAATATTTGTTGACAGAAACAGTATGTTCACATCCAGTACTCCTATTGAATGAATTTCCACGAGATAAAGCAGCTGTATCCCCTGTTGAGACTGATTTGTCATCTGCAGGACAAGTTCTATAAGCATTCAAATAGCCCACCAATAAAATTTCCACAAAGTGCATTTGCTTGGATTTGTTTGAGCAGAGACTCGTCAAACCAGGCGCTTTGAATGGTTTACTGCTTGTATAACTTTGCTGCTGGGATGCTTTCTAATAAATCCAGGCTTTCTTTCTCCAAAAAGAATAAAAAGTTAAATTTTTCTTCTTCTCACATGGCATTTTCCTTTTAATTTAGGGATTTTTTTGCTCATGAGAAGCAAAGGAAGGTTCATTAATTAAACTGCTAGCTAGTGTGCTTCTAAAATTAAACAACTTCATAACTTTACCTGTTTTAGATACTGCAGTATCCATGAAGGAGCAAGCAATGTCACAGTTTTTCGAATTGAAAGATGGACATGTGTGATCTTCAATACGCAAGTTTGACTCCCAGATCCTTCTTTGCTGTTGGCGGCGCAAAGCCTTCCCTTGACGTCCAACTGAAGGACTTGTCAGAATTACTTCTGGATAATATTTAGAAAGGACCTTGAAAAGAAAAGTCACCATATGTCATGTCTTAAAAACAATTTACTGTATGTAGCAATCTTTTCTTAGAAAGCTTTCAAAATGAATGACTTTTAATATCTCCATAAACATGTGAAGTGCATAAAAAATATGGCAACTACCACAGAAGGTAAAGAATGAAAGATAATGAGGAAATTAACTAATATGAATTCAACAAAACTCAATATATTCCAAAACTTATGTAACTGAGGTATCAATGAAACACAGTTGTAAACATTACATACCATTTGAAAAGCAGCACGGAAAGCATGCAGCTCAAAATTATGAACACCAGCATCTCTTTCTAGACTTCTCCATCTCTCTGCACTCTAAGCAAAATAAAGCAAGGTCACAAAGTTTGTCCTTAGCTGGCCACAATAAAGCCCCTTTAAAAGAATTTGCAGAAAGTTACCCAAAGAACCTAACCGGTAATGGAAGTTATTACAAGCATTTGTATTGCATTGCATACCTCTGTGTGAATCCTAGTTCCATCCATGGTTTCATTACCAGCCAATAAGTTACATTGTTACAGAAACATTTGATAGTTATATCTTATCTGCTAATTAGTATTCTAAGGCATTCAATGTGGTTTTTTCCACATTTCTTGGTTTTATATATATATATATATATATATTAACCTACAGCAATTTCAAATGAACAGAACCCTACACTTTTCACACTTCCACTAAACTTTCCTAAAATGAAATAAGAAAAGAAAAATATGCATGTACCTGACAAGCAAGATCAAGAGAAGTTTTTCCAAGAGGAAAGCCTGCAGATTTAACACCACAACTCATAGGAAAACCGCATAGATAACCAGCAGTGTCAGTACCCTCTTCAGATAATAAATTGTAACAGCAGCCAATGCTGACAACAGCTTTAACATCTTTGCATTCTATAAAGGTCCTGATGGAATAAAGGTGTACCTTTGTTGATAATCCAATAGATATATGGATTGTGTAAATTAGATTGAATTAGATACTAGTGAAGCAATAATATATGACAGTAAAATTTTGCATAAGAATAACAAGAAATAAAAATTGGCAGAAAATTTCACACAATTAACTATTACTTCACAATAATTTCCGAATTTCAAAAAACATTATTGTTGACATTAAAATAAATCATTTAACTCTCAAAGTAGATAGAGATAAGTTTCAAAGCATATTCAAGACTCACTTCAGCATTGTTACTGAAAGATCTCCACAGGCATGAAGCCCGGCAAGAACCAATGAAGTTTCACTGTCTGCATTGCATGAAGATGATAGTTTTCCCCCACCACATTCTTGATGATTTTGTACCATCAGCTTTGGCTGCCCAGCTTCGTCCCTATGTAGTGACACATTGGTCAAGGCTTTCAACATGTCTATTGACATTACCCGACATGTAATTGTCTTTGGCACATTAAGACTCTTGTTTCCTGATCTATATAGAATTAAATTACAAATTATCAATACACAAGACAAGAAATGAAAAGTTTAAACGAAAAAAAGGTTTCAAATATCATTCCAATAATGAAATCAGCAGAACAAACCAGTTAATTTCTAATAAGAACTAACAGTGTTGTAGAACACAAGACAATCATGCAAATACTCAATGAGCATAATCTGGTCAGCCTAATGCAACTATTTTCACAGCATCTGAAATATCTACCTTCAATGCCAAGAAGTCCAGAAATTTCCATCAAAATTTTTTTTCTCTGATACCCTGAAATCCTCAAGCTTTCTATGTTTACCAAGTTCTACACCGGGGACTGCTGCCCCACTACAACCTTAGTTGTCAGGAAATTTGTGGGTTATAAATATCCAAGGTAGGTGGGCCCAAGGTGTTTTATACACCTGAGCTCTTGGTTAAATCCAAGGTTCTTAACCACTCAACCCAACCACTAGTGGTTGGCACTAATGTACTTTTATTGCGTGTAATAGTTGCAAGAAAATTTACAAATGGGTGAACAAGCTGTTCACAGAAACAAAGAAAACCTATCCACAAAAACGCCATGCGTCAATACACAAGAAAAGTTTATCATTCTTCCCCTAATGTCTAAAAAACTTGTACTGACCTAGGACATCCTGAAAGAGTTCATAAACTTCAAAAGACTTAAACAGTACTTCCACTGACACCCACAATGCCTGCCAGATGATTAACACCTGGATAATCTGGTCAGCCTAATGTAACCATTTTCACAGCTTCTTAAACAGCACATCCACAACTCCAAAGGAAAAATAAACCTGGAGAGAAGCCCTCAAACTAATTTTGCTTCATAATGACAGGAAAACCTTAACACTATTATCTGCAAATAATTCTCTCAATCCCATAGAACCAACCAAATAACCATTACTGAACAATCCATAACACTGTTGCTTTTCTATTTCCTCCAAATAGGAAAATCTCTGAACAAGAACCGAACAACAAGCGGAGTGCTGCCCATCAAAGATTAGAGGTCAAAAACAATTTCATACATAATTTTATGTTTATAGGGCACTGCAAGATAATGTGATCAATTCTCTCAAGTCTCTTTTGGACTAACACAGCCCAATTTCATGAAAGAAACATCTCCCCCTCTTTAATTTTATAAAGTAACATGGTTGAATCAATGTAGAAGCAATACAACAAGTTGCTTTCATGCATACATCTCCAAACAGGGACGATTAAATGAAGCTAGAACAGCTCAGCATGACAATTATGCACCAACACTATTTTGGTAAACTCAATCTATCACAGCTGCTTTATGAATAAGAAAATTATCAAGGATGCAAGGATTTGATTCCATCAAATACCCAAATTTCCGCATCTGAGCTGCATAATGCTTTTTGATTCGTTCTGCACGAGCATTTGTGACGTTTCCATGATGAGTACAAGCATCTATTGCAACTACAGAATGTTGGTACTGGAATGAAAGAACTTGTGTAAGATAGCCCTGAAAGACCAATTCAGCACAAGTTAGTTAACATCTGCACAAGAAGTAAACATAGAAATTATCCTGTTCAGACAAATGTTATAGAAATAGATAAAGAGTTTTGAGGAGAAGCAGATGCCATTATCTAACTCAAAGTTCCTAGATCCAAGAAATCAAACTGCTTTGTGCATCAAAGACCTAGAATATAGCTGTTACTTCCAAAGACAGGAGTGTTCTTGTTGAGTAGACATGGCATATCAAATCAACAGTATATGGAATTATTTAGGTTATGCATAAGGTATCTGATAAGTTGAAGAATTGCATTGAATTGAGAAGGAAGGGGAAGCATAGTTGCTAGGAGTATGAGACCGTAGGATGCCAAAATATATAAGTTTTAAATCAACGAAAATATTTTCATCTACACCAAGTTCAGATGGCAGCAAGCTGCTTTATTCATTGTAAGGTATTTTTATTTCAAGGACTCAGTAAAGCCAGAAAATTAGGAAGCTACACTACCGCATGTTCTTCCTCCCAACGACTAATGCTCCATTAAAAAAATTAGGATAGTGAAAACCATTTGCTTATCAGACCACATTCACAATAAACGAAACAACAATACCAAGAACGAACAAGGAGTCACAAATATCATATTATTTGTGCATAAATAATAACAGAAGAACAAGGGCACACCTGGCCAGCACCAACATCAACTATAGTATGAGCTTTTACTGTACTTGCAATTGAACTAACAACAGCAGAAAGGACTTCTACCTGATCACACCATATACAAGCTAGACTTAGAGATCAACGAGAGACAACACTAAAATTGCAATGAGTAATGGAAAAATCCAAGAACCGCATATAAACATTATGGGATAGTGTGGAACACAGCAATATCGTTCCTTGTTGTTCAAAGGCACGGGAGAAAAGTAAAAAATAATTACAAAGAATGACAATAACATTGAGACATTGAATTCCAATGACCTACTTCATGTTTTTTCTTCATATTCATGCCTTGGGCAAGAACAGTATTAAGTGGTGTCACTTGAAAGCCAGGCAATACCTGTAACAAACCCAGGTCGTTAGTATGCTCATAACTCCACCCCAAGACTCTTAACACCAAACCACACACACCAAAAAGAATGTACTTTTCGGACCATAGATATACAAATATTCACATGAACAGAAGCCATTTATAGCATTTGTATAAGATAGAAGAAGCTATGATTAAAGTGAAATTAAATGAAAATACCAATCTGGGAAAACAATCTATGAGCACCAAATTGATGATTTCCTGTTTCCAGCAGGATCATTGCTGGAAAATCATTCTCTACAAAATCATTAGCAGAACTCAATAACAATATGAACAGCCAGTAGAGTGTTCACGCAAGCAAGATAGAAGAAGAGAGCAGCAAAGAGAGCTGAGTGAAGAAGGTGGAAAGGATTGCTCTGATCAAAGGAGTTAAGTGTTCTTTTTCTTTTTAATTTTATTCTCTTTTGTGGTATATCTTCTATTTCCATTTGATTTGGTAGCCAAATATAATAAAAGCAAAAAAATAAGAAAAGTGCAAGAGGACGAAAATTGTGAATAAGAAGGGACCAAGCTGTTATACCTAGAATAGAAAGGCAAATCCTAAATGGAATCATAGTCATCCCTCTTGTGCCAAAAATATCAATTTCATTAAGCAACTGCATTCTTCCAAAACGTAAATCCATTGTTATAATGCAGTCCATTAATTCATCCGAAACATGTCCATGAAAACAACCAAGATACCAAATACTGCTTGAGCTGCCTACATTACTTGTTAATGATCTCGGCAGAATCTTGCTTGGTCAGGAGTCGGAAAGAGGACACAAAATATGACATGCTATATATAAATCATTTTTAGAACAAATATTGTTCGCAAAACAAATTACAGTTTGCTCTAGAAAACAATAGTCAAGCAGCCAAAATGGAGAGAAGTACATTTTACATCAGAAAGCACTTGAAGTGTTTTTGGGGTTTTTTTTTTGAGAATAGCACTTCATATCTGCTTTTGTAAAAGTCCTTTTTCTATCTCATAAATGCATTAGAAGCTTTTGAAGATGATTTTGATAATTGTTTCTAGAAGTGCTTCCATAGAAAGCACTTTTATTCAAAAACAATTTCTAGGAAAGCACTCCAAAAGCACAATTTATTTAGCTCGAGCAAGCAAAGAAATAACGCAGAAAAGCTTCTAACTGCATCATTTGGCATTGAAAATTTCACAAAATCACTCCATCCTTCAACAATAGACAAATAAATTACCAGCAAGCAACTGCACAACTCAACAAAGAGCCACAAATCAGAAGATTATAATGCATACCGTCCGCAAGTCAGCTTGCTCTCTAGGAAACACAAGAGACTTCAAAGTAATAATAAACTCCTTCAGCGAATCCGGCCAGTGATCCTACAAAACAAGAAAACTAATTATACAGAATTATTGTAATTGGAATACAATGAACAACTGATTTTATACAAGAAGACGTACCTGGACAATTCCAGAAGGAATGAGAAGAAGATTTTCGGTCGGCTCGTTGCGAAGGCATTCAATCCATTCCTTATCGACTGCTTCCCAAAGCCTATCGTTGAAGAAATTGACGACGTGAGCGTTCATTAAGAAGCTAAAAGGCTTGAGGAAATCGACGATTGCTTTGATCCATTCTAGAGTATCGCTTGCTGTCGCGCACGAGTACTTGCAGCGCCCCGCCATTTTCCCGCAGTCTAACTCTGAGCCTCGCGAAAAAATTCTACCCTTCTTAAATTTGTTTAAAATGGGCAATTTGAGGCAACAAATAAATCCGCGTTTTGAAGGGTAATTTGTCCAATTACTCCTAAATGTAAGGCCATTTTAAAAATTAAAAATGGCATTTGGTACTTGTTGCAGCATATTCTAATTTTTTTTAAATAAAAATTAAAAATATATATGTGATATTATTTTTTAAAAATATATTCACGCAACGTTTACGTTTGTACGAAAGTGTCTAAAGGGCCGAGTCTAGTCGGTCTGGCCCGCAAAAATTAAGTCCTTAAGGATTCGTTCGGTTTACTTAAAAAAAATAAGTAGATTTGGCATGACTTATAAGCTTGTCTTTTAATGTTTCATGTTAGGCCAACCTATGGACGTATATATTTATTGAAAAACAATAATATTTAACTATTAAATATTGTAGAGCTGGAGTTTGGTATTATCTGAGCCCCCGTGACAGGCCTGTTTCGATCCAGCACAGACTTGTAACGAGTCCATACGGAGTTTAAATTTACTGTACAAGGACCAGGTCGTGCTTAAATATAGTGACCTAACTGGCTATTTTATCGCCATTATGTATGCATGTATTTTTTATTGAGTTTTAGATTTTTTTTAAATTTATTATTAATTAAATAATAATATATAATATATTTAATAATAAATAATTTAAATTATATTTTAA
>CP135553.1:449033-554045 GCA_032402905.1 Khaya senegalensis | reverse complement strand
AAATAATAATATGTAATATATTTAATAATAAATAATTTAAATTATATTTTAATAAAATTTATAAATTAATTTTATATTTTATAATATAAATTTAAAATATAATTTAAATTATTTTATTATTAAATATGACAAACATCATCGCGTGTTAAGCAAGCAGTGAAAAGAAGAGAAGGGACCCAATTCCATAAAGGAATGCATTCTTTCTCCACTGTGTCAAACCACACACTTGGCCTACTCCGCAAACCCTACTCAACTGCCAGCTGAACCCTTCTATTCTCTATATATCTAGATCCTTAGATCACTTTCTGGCGACCGTACGATTTGCATGAGCGGCGGTGATGGCTTCGGTATGTGTTAACAACAGCATCGGAGTTTCGCCGGAGAAATTCCCGGCGTACGGATGGTTGAGTCCCAGAATCTCCTTTAGCCGCGAAGAGGAGACGAAAAAACCGTCCTCGTCGACGTCGAAATCGGCAGAGTATGCGGAGGAGCTTTCGGATCCGGTGGATTTCGAGTTCCGACTTGAAGATCCCGTGGCGATGCTTCCCGCCGACGAGCTATTCTCCGATGGAAAATTGGTTCCGCTTCATCTTTCGACGATGAAACCGTCGACGGTGATGATGAAACCTCCGGACGAGACGAACAAAGCTTGTGATATTTCTAGCTTTGATCCGTACTTGTTCTCGCCGAAAGCTCCCCGGTGTTCCAGTCGCTGGAAGGAATTATTAGGCTTGAAAAAGCTATATAATAACCACAGCAGTTCAAAATCCGAACCCAACAAAGCGACCTCGTTTTCTTCTTCTTCCTCTTCGTCGTCATCTTCTGCTCATACAAAATCATCATTAAAATATTTTCTCCACAGAAACTCCAAATCTTCTTCTTCCGTTTCTTCGTCATCGGATGGGTCTTTAAATCTACCCTTGTTGAAAGATTCAGATTGCGAATCTGTTTCGATTTCTTCATCTCGTTTGTCACTCTCTTCTACCTCTTCCGGTCACGAGCACGAGGATCTCCCTAGGCTATCGCTAGATTCAGAGAAATCCAGCTTAAAGGCGAACCCAAACCCGTTTGCAAACCCTCCAAGAATGAGGTTGGTGAAGCAGAGAGACGGCTCCAGTCATCATCCTAATCAGACGGCTACAGCAAGGGCCGGGCGGAGTCGGATAAGGAGGGAATCAGCACCGAGCAGAGGAGTTTCTGTCGACAGTCCAAGAATGAACTCTTCAGGGAAGATAGTGTTTCAAAGCTTGGAGCGAAGTTCCAGCAGTCCAAGTAGCTTCAATGGCGGTCCAAAGTACAAACATAGAGGAATGGAGAGGTCTTACTCAGCTAATGTTCGGGTCACCCCGGTTCTCAACGTTCCGGTTTGTTCACTTCGAGGTTCGTCAAAATCTGGTTCCGTATTTGGGTTCGGTCAGTTATTTTCCTCCTCGCAAAAGAACGGAAATGTACCAACTAGGCAGCAGCAGAGTAACAGTAGGAACCGGACTGATCGAACTTGACTGAATCTTCACAAGCGGGGGAGAGAGGGCAACGAGTAACAACATTTTAATCTTCACCTTAATTCTGTATCTTTCTTTTTTTTTTTCTGGGAAATTTCTCTGTTATGCGTTTTTGTCTAATTTTTGAAGCAAGAAATTCTACACGACATGCCATTGTTGATGGGTCAATTTGCTTTTTCCTTTTTGTTAACAGATTTCAGATGTAAATATTCTGTTTCAGGCATTGTAGTTGTTCATTTTGTTCTAACTGTTAAAAGAGATTTGATCGTTGCAAGTAAAAGCTATAAACGCTGGTAGATTCTTAGCTCGCTAGTGTTTGTTCTTCTTGTTTTGTTCATCCATTCTTCCAAAGATATGGAATCTCTGTTATTTTGCTGTTCATTCTTGTTAGCCTGGTGGACTCTGAGGTTTCTATTTTTTTTTTTTTCGTTTTTATTTTCTTTTATTTTTTATTTTTGGGGTAACATGTTGAGCTTATCTAATCTAATCCAATCTGTCTCTTACAAAGGAATTTTTATCAATATTTTACTCGCAAAGAGATTTGTTGTTTACCCCGGTGCTTGGGAAATGATGCCGAGATTCAAACAGAGGCACCAGCTTAGTATATTTTTGCACGTCGGTCTGATCCCAATCTCTAAACCTTTTCAGTTTATTCGATTCCTTATTTTTAATAATCAAATAAAATTCGGTCGTCAGATTTGTTGTTTCCTCCTTTTTATTTGTATTATTAATATATTAATAATTATGTGTATTACAAGGGGATACATGGCCACCGATCTGTTAAATGTGCCAAAAACGGCGTGGTCGGTGGACCTCGCGAATCGAGCCAAACCCTTGTAAAAAAGAGAAGGTGGAGTAGAGCTCATGCAGCCTAGTCCGCGTGAGCCTAAATTTAGGCTTCTAAAATTAAAAAATAATTAAAAATAATCAAATAAATAAAATTATTTAATATTTATTTATAAAATATAAATTTATAATGTCTCCGACCGACTTTTATCTCTCAGTCTAATCCAATGCTATAGTTGATCAAACTGGACCTTCACTGTTCTTGGACGGGGTTAGGCTGTGTCCGGCCGTTCTAATAGAACCGGTTCATTTGTCATTCTAGATCAAACGTGTTCAACAAATTTTTAAATAAATAATAAAAATAATAATTGTGTAAAAAAATTATTTTGAGGTTGTCCATTTGTCACTGCTAGAAAAAAATATGTTGAATAAATTTTAAATAAATAAATAATAAATGTGTAAAAAATTTGTTGATTTTTTTATTTATTTTTATTGTTGAAAATTCGATTGATGTTCGACCTGTCTGCTTGACTTCCATAGCTTTGATTTTACCCGTGAAAAAAATCCATAATGAATGCCATTATTCATAGCAATTTCCAAGTGAAAAAAATCCATTGATTATGTAGGATGACACGAAGAAGTTACTTCAAAATTCAAAGCCATGATATTCCATGTTAGATATAATTAGTGGGTATTGATTGATTTTTTTTTTTAAATGGAATAAAAAGTTTAAAGTTAGAAAAAGTTGGAAGTAAGAATCTCATCTTCGGTTATTATTAAAGAGGAACTGGGTTATGTAATTTTACGGAAAGCAAAGCCACGTGGGTTGCCATGCTAGTCGTTCAGTCAGAAAAAGGGGGCTATATTTGTAATAAAATTAAAACAATGATAACAAATGAACAAAGGTAGAGGCAAAGGAGGCAAAGCAATCCTGCCCCAAATATCAGTTTGTCGTTGTCCTTGGGTCCATCCCATTCATTCCACTTCCTGCGGATGCCAAAAGCAAGAAATCTCTTTGGCTTTTTCTCCCCCGTAAACTAATAATTAAAAAGGAACAGGAACTGATACTGCTTGGCGGGTGGGCGGGATGAATTACTGGCTGGCTTTCCTACTTTATGATTTGACGTTAGAATTGGAGGTATGGAAGATATGATGGAATCTTTTCTTTTGTTATGTTTTGTTTTCGGAGTGGTGGTCTCATCTCACCTATACTCACCTCTATTGAGGTCCATAGTCTATGTACTCCCCGGCCGACCTTGTCGCCTTTTGATTTTGATTCATGTCAACGCTTGCTTGGTCCAGCGGTTTATTTATTGCAAATAGACAAACTATTATGCCATTTGTTTGTACAAATATAAAAATGAGGGACCTGATTGTTATTTATCCCTATTTTAAATAGTATAAATTATTGTGATCTTTGACCGTCCGTCCTTCTGTCCTTCTTGGGATATCTTGGAAACAACCTGTTTCTTGTCGTATTTCAAATTCTGCTCCTCTTTTGGCCTTTCTATTTTTTTTTAAAAATTTTTTTGGTTGTTTAATTTCTGTGCTGTTGCCGTTGGACTGCAACTTGGCCTCCCTTGCCTTGGGTTCCCATCGTTTAACACATCATCGCGCGAGCCAAAACAATGCCAGCTGAATATAACTAGTGAAGTAAATTTTAATTTAATGTAATTTATTTAGATAGCAGGATCAGAGACAGAAATCACTGCATGGCAGTACAGTACAGAGGGGTATTGCATTCGAAACCAAATGACAATAATAACAGTAAGCAATGTTAGGGAAGGGAAGGTTGTCTGCAGAAGACTGGAATCGTGCCATAAATGAATGAGAAGAACGTGCTTTTCGACAGTCTCTCAACAGATTGCCTTCCTTCCAACCTCTTCTCTATACTTCTTATACCTCACTTATTAACAGAAAACACATATTCAACTATCATTCAGCCGTTCAGATTTTTCTCTTGAATCTTATTAAAGTTTTCTGCCGAATTTGTAAGTATTGATTCCCACGAAGATAGAAGAAGTTAGGGAACACATGCATAGTTGCACAACTTTTACAAGCGTCGTGGAGGATATCTAATGTTGTTCAACAGGTTTGCACCACATTGTTTGTGTAATTATAAGATGACAAGATCGTGTAAAATGTCAAATGATTTCGAGTTGGGAAGTACTTGTTGCTGGAAAAAATGATTTTAAGAAATCACACAATAAATTTTGTAATAATTATGTATAACATAGCAATAGTGAAGTATTCCGTGCGAAAATAGTGAGCGAGGGCTGGCTTTAAATGACAAAGAAAAACCATTTATAATGTTAAATTCCATCTCAGCCTTGTTGTAAGTGCAGCCAAACTGTTGGCAGTAACTATAGATCAGAGAGAACAATAGTTTCCATCTTCAAAACGTGTTTGGATGGAAAGAAAAGAAAAAGCGAAGAAAAGAAAAGAAATCAGTTATGGGATATGGAATATAATGTCAGGGCGGCTGGGTGGGCATGCCTGGGGAAAACTGCAGGAGTAGTTTTGACTGCATTCGGGGAAGTGGGTGCGGCTGTCGTTCATTTCATTTCATAGCTCAAAGCTTCTCTGGCTCTGGCCCTGGCTCAGGGGGCTACGCCTGCTGTTACTGCAGCTCTGGTCTAGCCCGGCGAAGAGAAGGAAGACACGGAGAGAGTGTGAGAGGGGATCATTATTGTTATTGTTTATTGATTTGATTGATTTTTGAATAATAAATTTATTTTACTCGATAAAGAACAAAACAAGCCGTACGTTATGTCCCGTTTTTGTCATGTTTTCCTGATTCAGCACGTGACTATCCCTTTGCCAAATAAGGCAGCTCATTGTCCATTTTAGCTTTTTCGTCCTTTTCCATCTTCGATGGCAAAACCATGTAAATGGACTACTAACATTTAGACCCCTGTAATTTTATATTTTAAACAGTTACACCTTTTTCCCTGTCCGTCGTGTCAATTGGAAGGCTTACTTTTGTTCAAATAAAAACACATCCATTTTTTTATGTCAAACAAGCCTTAAAACTTAGAAACGTCTTTATTCAGCTACTAAAAACCATCAGATAAAGTATTACAAGTGCGAAGTATTCATGTCATTTCAGTAGAGATCGGGGATCCCTTTGATAGAAATGGACGAACTATATTCTCACTTGAGGAAATCCAAAATAATAGGATATCCAAATGATAATAAATTGCACTAAAAAATTGGGCTTCAACAAGCAGAAGGGTAGTTAGTTAATGGACCGAGAGTTTACATCAACAGTACATAGCTTGATCAACGAGGCCCACATTATCGCTCGGGTTTTTCTGTTTAGACTACAATGTATCCGATGGACAGTCCAATCATCAGTGCAGATGCACAGCCCTTCATAGCTATTTGTCGATCAATTCTGCTTGCGGTTTCATATTCTCCGTCAGAAACTGAGGAAGAAGGTGGTTACGCTGCTCCATCATTTTACCGCATTTGAATGATCGTGGCTCTCCTCTCAAACCTCTGTTTCCAATGAAGGAATCATTTTCAAACGTATTAAACTGAATGGCTCGAGGAATGGATCCCCATAGCCGGTTGTAGGAAAGATTTAATGCTGCAAGTGTTGTTACACTTATCAATGGCTCAGGAATCTTTCTATAAAGCTTGTTAGAAGAGAGGTCTAATGATTCAAGAGCTGCCAAATTCGCCGAGGCCACTGGAATATATCTTGTTAGGTTACTGCGAGACAGATTGAGCACCCCCGGTGACTTAAACTTTCCAAGAACTTCAGGAAACTCTTTGTTAGAACCAATTTCTTGAAAGATCAAGCATTCGAAAATGGTTAAGATTCTATCTAGTATATATTCCCCACTTTCACATTTACGGAATCACAATAGTAGATTCCCCATATATTGGACACCATATTCATCTTGTTACTGCCGACATTGATAACCTCCAGCCGTCATCAATTAGCCAGAGAATCTGGTAATGGCCCTTCCAAATTATTGCTATTGAGATCAAGACTTGTCAACGAACTTCCATTGGCGGAACTGTCAGGGATGCCAACCTGAAGGTAACTTCCATTAGCGTTAAAGTTTCCAAGATATGGTGGAATGATTCCACTCAAATTGTTTTCAGACAAGGAAAAGCATTGAAGGGAACTCAATCTACAAATAGATGGAGGAATCTGTCTGGACAATGTGTTGTCAGAAGCTAATAAAAGCTGTGTTGAAGGTGGTGGAACCAGAATTGATCCTTGGATCTTGTTTGGAGATCAAGATTCCGACTATTCTTCCATGGAAGCTGCTCCTATTTGTATGTCAGAAAATCACTGATCTCAAAGTAGTAACAAGTGATAGCTATAGCTTAACTAGCACAAACTCTCACAAAATGTTATATACACAAATGACAGATCATTCTACTCTCTCAAAATGAGAATATCAACAATCAACCATGTAAAGCTGTTCGACTGCAGAAAAACTCAGGAGATATCAACCGGAGTAGCAACACATTGTAGTCTACTGATTACGAAGAGTATGTATGTATATCGTTACTGGGAAAACTTGAAGTGTCAATACAACTTTAACTCATTCAATATGAAAAATATAAGGCAACAAGTGGATTATATGGAGCTCTGTCAGCACACACCCAATGAATTTTAAGCTCTACAGAAGTATAATTCAGTGAAATTCATTATCATATTTTTTTTTCTACTGATTATATTTCGTTTGTAGTTTCTTTTAAGAATTTTAAAAAAGAAAAAAAAATCATAAAAATAAGGATAATAAAAGGACCTCGATGGAAGAAGCAAGCGAGCTGGTCCTGTGACTGGAGTGCCTTGAGCCTTGGAATCGAAATCCTTTATGGTCACTTCACTGCTGTCCGTGTTAGTGTTATCGGACTCGGATGCTTGACGACTACTTGTTGAGCCTGTTCAGCTAAAACCCATATGATATTGGGCTCCTCTGGATTAACCTGGTATAAAATTAAGAATGGGCCTGACAGAAATACGCATTTTGACACAAAAAAAAATACGAAAAACACTATTATATAATTAGACATCTATATAAATACATCTCGCAAGTGAAAAGACGAAATAACCCTGAAAAGTTAAACGACGCCGATCTGACTGATGGGGCTTCCTTGTCTGCCCCAATAAATACCAACTTACAAATAGAGGGTAAGTCTTGGCCTCGGCATTCTCAGAGCTGTAGGATCTGCTACTTCCCAGACAAATCGACTAACGAAGAGAGAGACTGTGAATCAAGATGAGAGCTAAGGTAAGCGTTCATGGAAATCGTTAATTGCTTTTTAGTTCAAGATAAATTTCTGATGTTTTTTATTTGCTGCTTATGATTTATTGTTGTTTTTCTTTGTAAATAGTGTACGCAACTTTTTCACTTGAAATTAGATGAAATATATGATGAACGGAGAATTTTCAAACTTTAACTTCAGTGATAATAGGGAATACTCACAAAGCTCTTGTGTTTTCGTTGCTAGACGGATAAGTTGTGTTTTGACATCAGATTTCATGATCTTTTGAGATAATCCACATAACGAGGTGACAATTGAAGATTGTTTGTTAGTCTGATACGGCAGAAGCTTTCTGTGATATCAAAATATTGTAGAACATATACAGGATTGCTTGATTTTGTTTTGTTATGAAGGATATTTGGAGGTGACAATTGAAGACTGTTTGTTAGTCTGATACCGCAGAAGCATCTTCTATGTTTTATGTAAAGGATTTAAATTGTTTTCTTTTTTTTTTTTTCTCTCTACAGTGGAAGAAGAAGCGCATGAGGAGGCTGAAGAGGAAGCGCCGAAAGATGAGACAAAGATCTAAGTAGGTGCAGGAGCGTGGTTGCGCTTTATCAGAAATGCCTTAAATCTTTAAACTTTTCAACGTGTACCACATGGTGATTGAGTCGTAAAGGTTGAAGGGAGTTTTCTTTCAATGAAGCCTTTCATGTTTCATCCTGTAGACCTAGGTTTATTAGCCATCGGTATTAAGACTGCTGTTTGAGTTCCTCTTTCTCCCTAGTAATATGAAGTAGTTCGTTGTGTTATATGAATTCAAGTGATCTACACTTGTTCTACTTTAATATTGCCTTTTTTAACAATATCAAACTTCTAATGAATGAATGTATGTCTTGTTCTGAATCGGTGGCTTATATCTCGTTGATGATGTTGCTTATGATTGGATGATGCCAATTGAAAGAACATACGATCTTGGTCACAATTGTCCATTTGGGAAGTCATTAGTAACGAGTTTTGTTTGCTTGTCTTGTTTTGTCTTGTCTGGATGACTATTTTTGTGAAGCTTACGATGAAAACTCGCCGGAATTTTCATTGGTACAAGCCGGTTGACGGCAAAATTCCATATGAAGATTTTACGATCATTGATGGTTGATGATTCTTTTGGGATCTCTGAGGCAATGTTTATGAAAATTATTTCCTTGGGTCAGCATTTAGCAGCACCCTTACACAAAGTTTCTGGTTTTCACCCTATACTGTGATTTCATTGCTCGTCTTCTTATTGCGTTTTAGTGGTTTCAATATTACAAGTGTGTCGTCCATTAACACAATGATAAATAGTGCTATCATAATCCATCGGGAACGTCCTTGCTTACTCAATATTTGCACCGATTTGCACTTTATGCCGCTTAAATTTGTTTAATTACCTCAAAATCATATATAATGGAGTGTAAAACTCATAGCAAAGTGTTTAAAACCAATCTTGTCTGGGATTTTGACAAGTGTTCGCATGACTCAATTTACATAACGAGTATAAAGTAATGACTGAATGCATCCACGGTACCGTCTCTCAGGTAAAGGAAGAATAAACGAAAATCAAGCACGTTATGTTGCTAGATTTCTAACAGATTAATAAGGACCATAAGCTCACTGATCTATCATCGTGAAATAATGAAATTTTCAGCTAGGCTCCCTTCATTTCAAGAACAGCCGTAAAGAGGGCACAGAATGACAGATATACATGCATTTAACAATTTTCAAGGAAGAAGCAGATAAAGCATGTTGCAGTACCCTGGAGAAACAGCTTGAATAATTCTCTATACAGTAAAAATGAGACTTGGAGTCTCATCTGCCAAATGACATAATAAGCTTGAAGCAAGAGATACAAATACCACATGACTTGAACTAGTTTCTTTCCAGCCTACAAAATTTGGGCGCATCTTCTCAAAATAGCCTCTGTTTCAATTTTGAATATACACAATCCATCATTCAGCAGGTTCTCAAGCTGAAGAATGGCAACATGTTTTCTCAATTAATTGTCCTTTCTGTTTTCAACTTGCTGTTTTCCTCCGACTTTTTATACTCGTAAACCCTCAAGGTCGTATTGCATAACAAGTCTTTCAACTGTGCTTTGACTCACAACATGTCTCAGTTGTAACTCTTTCAAAACTTCAGCTGATAGCTTTGTGTGGCCTTCGTGGACAATCCCTTCGACTAAGATAGTATACGTTGTTTCATTAGGCATATTCCCTTTCTCAATCATCATCTTGAAAACTTCTAGCGACAAATCTGTTCTTTCAGATTTGCATAATCCAAGTATAAGTGCATTGAAATTATCTAAATCAGGCTTATAGTCATATTCTTCCATTACCATGAAAATCTCCAAGGCTGCCTCTATCATTCCCTCAATACATAACCCTCTGATCAAAGATGAATACGTGTACGAGTCTGGAGTGAATCCGTACTTTGTCATTTCATATAAAAGCTTAAATGCCTGGTATGTGTTCCCTTTTCTACACAAAGTCGATATCACATTTTTGTAGAAATCATGGGAGGAAGAATTTAGTTTATTCCCCAAGCTTTGAATTATGGAAAATGCTTCTTGCACCTTCCCTGCCCCACACAGCATTGCAACAGCATTAAATGTTCCCTCATTAGGTTTGCAGCGCCTATAGAACATCTGATCTAGACACTTGACAACAAGATCCACCTTTCCCTCACTGCAAAGGCGAGCAATTATTGGATTGTAGCTTGCAGCAGTGAGCCTAAAACGACCCTTAATCATTTCATCCAAAACTTTTAGAGCTTGGTCAGTTCTACCATGAAATGTAAGAGAACCAATTAGTATGTTGTAGGTAACTATAGAAGGGGAACGATCCCCACCATCCATCTCAGCTAAAAGTTCATTTGCCTCCTCCCACCACCCTTCATAGCACAAACTCCTCAGCAAAATGTTATAACTTACAACATTCGGGTAAAACCCTTTTGAAGGCAAATCCCTGAAGAACCGAATTGCCTCTTCAGTCCTACCTTCCTTGCACAACCCAGTCAACAAAACATTGTAACTAACCAAATTTGGCTTCCCACCTTTAGCAATTATCTCATCCAACAACTTCATTGCCTCATCCACTCCTCTTTCCTTGTAAGCAGCCTCAAGCAAGAAAGAATATGTGAATGCATTCGGAACTAACCCCTTTTGTATCAACCTATCCAAGAATTGCAAGCTCTGATTCAAGTTACCAAGCAAGCAAAGTCCTCTAACAAGTGAATTATACGTAACTGTATTTGTTGGGTAACCATATTCCTCCATTTTCTCCACCAACTGCATTGCGTACCCAACATTTCCCCTCTTACACAAACTGTTAACCAAGTAAGTATAAGAGGATGCATCAGGTATAATACCTGAACTAACCATCATTTCCATCACTTTGATCGCCCTTTTCATTTTATTAGCCTTGCATAAATCATACAACAATTTAGTTGCTTGAGCTACATCCGGTTTGTAGCCATTCGCTACAATTCTTTCCAAATGCAAAAATGCATCATTCAGCTTACGGTCCCTATTTCTTGGACCATTCTTTCCAGACTTCCAATTGGGTAGAGTGTAAACAGAATCTTTTGGAGAAATTGTGATCTGGGTCGAAGCCAAAACACTAGTAAAACCTTTGTTGAGTGAGAAAGAATGAAGATTTGGTATCTGTGAATAAAATCCACAAGCTTTTCTAGCAGGTTCTGGAGATGGGTTTGTAATAGTAGACACAGAATTCAGTAGGGTCGCCATGAATTTGTTATGAAACTCTGACAGTATGTTTCTAGAGATTAAAATAATTTGACACTAACACATTTACTTGAAGCAAAAGAATCAAACTTCTAGGCAAACCAAAATATTTAAACACTCCTAGTTACAGCAATAGCAAGAAGAAATGAATCGAGAAAAAGAGAAAACGAGAGAGAAATTACGGGCAGGATGGAACATACAAAGGATTTGAATCGTGAATTTGCAGGCAGAAGACGAGCTGAGTTATAATCTCCGGATATTTTCCTGGCACTGATATTTTTTTTCCGTAGCTCAGCGACTCAGCCCCATCCACAGCTCTCTCTTTCGTTATCCAACCGGCGACTACTGATGAAATGTTCACACGCCAATTCCCGTCGCGATAGCACGTGCTAGAATTTGAGCGTAGGAGTACAGGGGCTTGCTGGGCCGGTTGGTTCTTGGGTCTACGAAGTAATTAGAATTAAAATATTTAAAAATACAATCAACATATTAAATTATAATTAATACATAATAAATTTTAAAAAATTATATTTTAAAAATATAAATAATATTTTATATTTTTAAAATTTATTATTTTTAATATTAAAAGTATAGTAACTTGAAATAAATATAATTTCTCTTATATAAATAAAAAAAAGTACTTGATATAGTGTTTAATTATTATATTTAAAAATTTATTTTATAATTACAAATATTTATTTAAAAATTTTTGTTTTGCCAAAGTTATTATAGATTTGATAATATTTATTTAGCAAATCCGACATCATAATCAAAGAAACAAAAATTTCAGTTGTTGTTAGAGAGGAAGAAAGATGGCGAAGAGCAAAGAAGACGTCAAGTATGGAACAGCACAAGCAAAGTTGTCCGAAGATGAAATGCTGGGTTCAACTACAAGCATGGAAATGCACTTGGAGGAGGAAAGATTTGCAGATTCTGAACCAGTTCATCTGTTTGCAAGTGCTCATAATATTTCTAAAACCAAGAATTCATCCAATGATTCTGCTCCGGAAAGTAGTGGTCAAACTCAGCTGCAACGTGAGCCTAATGCTGGAAGAAACGCGAAGAACAAGTCGAATAACACTACCAAAGAGTGACAGTTTGTACTTTGTCTCTGAATGTTTCTTGGGATTTCTTGAACTGATAATGATCTAAGAAATTGCTTACAAGGATGTGGTTTCCTTTTTCCTTTTAATCAATATAATTTAATTTACTGACATGAGATGTTATGAACTTGGAAAAACTTACCTGAACGATTGTCATCTGAACTTGGAGACGAATATATCAATAAATTTTCGAGATTTGTGCTTTGCAGTAGCTGATTGTCAAAATACTCTACAAATTTCTCGGAAAATCCATCTTACTCGAATGCATGCTCTTCGTGTTTGGAACCCAGAAAAAAAAATAAAAATTCCGGAAGTTGAAACCGAGATCTGAAATCTGAATTTGAGTGCACCATAAATTTGCAAGGGTAAATTAACCTTTGTGCATTACTTGAGAATTAAAAGTAGCCACTAAGGATTTGGAGTCATCCCTCCTGTGTGTGTGTGCATATGTAAAATGGGATTGCATTAGGAGCTCTACAACTGCTAACAACATTAACCTCAAAAGGGACGAGACAATTTGCCCATGACTGAAGAAATGACTCGCTGTGAGTGAGAAACAGAGGTTCCTTGCTCTTGAAAAATCAGCTTGTTTCGGGCCTTCCGAATTTGAAGAATGTTTATACCCGCTGAGAAGCTCAAGTGTTTCAGCTTAAATTTCGTCTTGAAATAAACATCCAATCTGAATCTTGCTAAAGATATCACAAGCAAACTTAAACAGAGCTGCAGAATTTAGAGATTTCAGATCAAATTTAGGAAGACAAACCGTATTCCACATCGTGGGCATGTCCCATAAACTCGTTAAGCGAAGATCTAGGCCACTTGAAAGCACGGAAACTTTGAAGAAACATACATGACAAATAGAAAACTTGAAAGTTTTCCTTTCCAACCAACTTCCTTCTAACGTCACAATTCGCAATAACTTTTGTTTGCAATAGATTGAAAAAGGACCACCTTGAAGATCAGACTCCAAAATAAGTTTATTGAAATATTAAAATAAAATCAGAATAAAAGTTTATTCTGACAGATTGTATCATTAGTATGAATCTACTTGCATGAGATGTTGGGAAATGAAATCAATAAATTCGGTCTCCCTCACTTGTATCAAGCACACAACTAGTTGATAGTCTTGGAAGCTGCAACAACTCTTGGCGCAAAGAATCAATTGGATATGATAAAATTTCCATTTCTATAAGACTAATACGACCCAGAGTAATGATGAAATTCTCCAAGGATATTGCATTTTCTAAGAAGAATTTCACAAGCTCAAGCCGGTTCTCGTCTCCAACATGATAATTATCAATTCTAATCCATTTTTAAAAACTGGACCCGAAGAATTCTTCTGGTTCTAGTTCTTTCTCAGCTTTCGAGGAGTTTGCGAATTGATGTATTGGCTTAACTGTTTTTCAAGAAAATCATGTGCAGGGATTGAAGAACAGGAGAGCTCCGTAGGATATTAACCATGACTTCAGCGTCATCCTTCAATAAAAGCTGCAAATGCTTGAGTTTGCTAAAAATTGGCAAATATTTCAAATTAGATTGCAAAAGCTGCATGGAGAAGAAAGATTTAAAGTAATACGTTATTGGTTAAGTTTATCAACATTAAAATCATATATATATATATATAATAAATTCTTCGGATAAGAAAGAAAGAAGAAACACGTACCAAAATTGATCGGCTCGATAATCGTAAGAGTCTTGACATTATAGAGCTTTGCAAGGAATTTTGCGAGACAGAAAACCCCCTCCTTGCGGTAAAAAGCAGACAAGTGAATTACCACACTATCCAACTCGGAAAAAATTCCTGAACGATTATCAACTGAATTTGGGGAAGGATCAGTCCAAATATAACCTCCGAATTTGGGCTTCCAGATAACTGATTGCCAAAATTCTCCAAAAAATTCCCAGCAAAACTCACATAGATGAGATGCATGTTCATCATGCTTGGTAAACAAAAAGTTTCAGGAAATCGAAACTGAGATCTGAAATGGAGTTTCAGTTTGAGTGTGACCAAAGATTTGCAAGTAAAAAAGCTCGGGGGTAAATTAATTTTAACTAATAGAGTGCTGAGAACAAGCTGCTGAAGAACTCCACCACATACCGCTGTACTAATCCATTCATTGATATGATGATGATATGATTTGCAAAATAATCGAAATTTCATTAAACTTACACCTGATTTGTCATGCAATTGCATAAAATTATCCACGACATCTAAAAACTCTTCCGTCTTAGATCTCCTAAACTCCTCAAAATAAAGATGGGGTTAGATTTCCATAAATTTTGCTACCTCTTTGAAAGAGTGCTAAGCTGTACAACATTCTTTGTGGGAAGAAAAGAAACAATGTCATGGAGAATTGGATCACACAGTTCGCTTATTCTATCAGGATTATGCTCCATGTTCTTCGTAAGTAAACACAAACAAAACAAAACCAAAGATCAAAGGTGCGAAGAACACAACAAAACAAAACCAAAGATCAAAGGTGCAAAGAACACAACAAAGTTAGGGTAAAGATTATTGAAATGTTGGAGTATAAATTGAAGAAAAACACTATGCTTTCATTTGCAGCCGACGTTAAAGAGGAAGGCGTCCTTAGGTTTTGAAAACGTTCTTATTCGGGAACAATACATTAGTCGGTAAGGAATTAATGGAGGTTATCTTTGTTTAATTAGGGTTTTACTAGGATTACAAGTGAAAAAAAAAATGAAAAAGAAAAAGATAAGAAAAATAAATTACTGTATATACCCACTTAAAAATTTTATAGATTATAATATTTATGTAACACTCACAATAATATCAAAATAATTGATTCATAGACATTCATTCACTTATCTTCTTAATAAACCCCACAATCCTTCAAATGATCTCTCTCTAAGCTTAATTTTTTCACTTTTATGTCCTTTATTATTAAATTTGTAAAATACGAGTACATTACTTTAAATTGTTTTTGGTTAGAGAGGAAGATAACTTGGATGTAAATATAATAAAAAAAATAATGAGAAATATGATAAAATATATTCATTCAAAATTTTCATGTTAAATGATGTACTAATTAACATGATCATGTTATTGTTGAGACGAACAATAAATAACTTTAAAAATAATAAAAATTTATTATTTAATTTTGAATTAATTAAGAATATTGGACATTTTCATGTGTTTTGTTTACATTATATTAGAAATGCTTACGGTAGTGGTTAAAATATATGATAAATTCATAGATTGTGATGATGTGAGAAACAAATTCTCTTAATATTAATTTAATTTAGCATTGATGTTTATCATATAATAGCACTCAATTTTTTAATTAATTAATTAATTAAACTATAAAATATAAAAAAAAAAAATTTAAATGAAATAATTTTATCATGTCAGCAATATTAATATAATAAAATTATATAATTAATGATATAAAAAAAATATATTTATTAATAATAAATAAAATAAATTAATAAAAATAAATTAATAAAATTCACCACATAAGCTATCTTGTACCGAAAACCTGTCGTGGCTGTCACCTAGAAACCAACCAATTACACGCCCAAGGGAAATACTGTCACTGTTAACTTGTTCATTTCTTTTGTTGTTGAACAAACTGATCATTTTAGATCATCTTTCAAGGTAAGCTTGATTTTATTTCTCTCTTCTTCAGCTCTTTCATGCATGGGGCACTAGTTTACAGTATATTTCAGAATCCTTAATACATACAAAAGCGTATGTATATCTAGATCTTGGAGTTGCCCTTCTCTCATAAATTTTCCAGTTTAGAAATATTTATACTTCAATTTATAGTTTGCTCTTATGGGTTTCAGTTTCAATGTTTTTATAAAGGGAAAGAAGAAAATTAATATCCCAATTTGCTGTCAAATTTGTTTTAAATTTCTTCCCTTTTGTTTCAACTCTCTATACCAGGATTTCTCCAGTCTGAAGAAACAAAAGAATAAGTGCTTTCATAAATGGACATTTCATTCACTAAATGGTTGCCTGATCAGGTGATTAATATTTCATTATTTAACATGCAGCTGAGCTCTTTCTATTTTTTATTTTTATAAATAACTATGACTGAAATGTAATATTGTTTTCCAATCTGATGTATATACGGGCATTAATGGATCAAGATCTCGCCTTCGTCCATCGGAAAAACTCTCCAAGTTTTGACTCCAATGGCGGCAATTTCAACTTTCAACAATTCAATATTTCGAAAAGCAGCTTTCATGAACCGGCTGCAATTGGTGAGAACGTAACAAAATACCCTCGGTTTATTCTTCCATTTCTGACTTCTCTGATCACCTGATCTCTTTACAAGACTCAAATGGAAACCTGAAGGACTGCAGCAAGATCAACCCGAAGGACGAGGAGCTGCTGTCCCATGAAAACTTGAACGATAATCTATTTTCGATATTGCATACTAAAGCTACGAAAACCCTAGAAGAATCTGGGCAGCAGAGAAATAGAATTACAACAAGAAGCCCTTTGCAAGCTCAGGAACATGTATTAGCTGAGAGAAAGCGTCGAGAAAAGCTGAACTAGAAGTTCATTTCTTTTTCAGCCATTATTCCTGGAATAAAAAAGATATCATTACTGAATCATTACGATCTGTTTTTCCCTTCAATTTTTATTAATATTCTTTCTCAGTGTACAAGTTTGTGTTAATTAATTTAATTTTATATTTTTTGTTTCTATTACGTCGCGAAACATATCTAATAATCAGATTGATCTTGATCTTTGACAAAATTTTGTATAATATTTTCAGATGAACAAGGCATCTATTCTTGAAGGAACAATCAAGTATTTGAAAGAACTTCAAGAAAAGGAGAAGAAACTTGTGGAGCAGACTAAAAAGAAAACCCTGGAATCAGTCGAGAGTTTCGATGCAAAAATCTCAGGTGTTGGCCGCAGATAATTTTAATGGCTGCTGCTACTGTCAGCAATCTCTTCCTGGTATTTTATTAAGAGTTTCAGACAAGAATATGCTCATTCGAATTCACTGTCTGAATAAGAATGGATACATTGTGAAGATAATGAGAGAAATTGAGAAACTTCATCAACTGGTGATTAACAGCACGATTATCCCATTTGGAAACTAGGCCTTGGATACAACTGTTGTTGCTCAGGTGATCACTTACACATCTTTAGCTTAGGTCATGCTACACTACATTTAGATGTATCGAGTATCTAATTCTCAAATTTTGTGTTGTAATTTTCAAGTTTACCAAATATAGCCCATAAGTTAGTTGAGAATTGGGACGAAAAAGCTGAAAAGTTGTATCTTAGTACCTTTTTATTTTCATATGTTATTAACATTATTCATCTTTTAATTAAAAATATATTTATCATTGCAGATGGAGGATGAATTTTGCATGACTGTGAAGGATCTTGTGTGCAAAACGTGAGACTTGCACTTTCAGAGTTTACATGAAATTCTAAAACGATATCTAGCTTGTGTAAAAGAACGAACTTCAAACTTGTAATAGTTGACCATCTTGTTGGATTTTTTTCAACGTCCATGTTTATTTCCCTATTCTGATTATAAATTAATGATTGTAACAGAATATTAATTCTACTTGCGCCTATAAATTCAACCAATTATATGTCTTGCAACTTTCTATTGTACTTTCTCTTGTTTAACATGATCGTGATTTCTGCTTCAAGTTGAAAGCACAGTACATATATAGCTCCTGGAAATCGTAACTACTATAGATAGAATCCAACTTGTCAGGCTCAGACATTGTCGATTGAAGATGGCCGTGCTTGCAGTCCTTGTTTTGTTGGCTTTTCAAAATATGTGGGTTTTCCATCTACCCGAAGCAAACTCGGATCCGTGGATTAGTGGAGGTGTTTTCCCAGTCCTAATTATGTATTTTAGGGCGTTACATTTTGCTTGCCGTCTCTTCTATCGCAGGCTTAGGTTTAACTTTTTACCTGGAAATTTACTGAGTCATGCTTTGCTCAGGTGAACGTGAAAGGGTTGATTGGTTAGTTCAACTTATCGTTAAAGCAACCTCACTACAACTATGCAATGTGGATAACACGGCTCATAGAATAACTTTCGATAATAAAGCAAAGAAAGAAACGGAAATACAGCTCAGAGAATGTAGGGCTCAATTCTCATAATCAGCCTCAAAGAATAAGAAAACAGATCTTTCATATCTTAACTCCAACAAAAGAGATTAAGATAAACATAACACTCTACTTTTCTGAACTAAAAATGACTACTAAATCCATACACCACTATTGGAACATAGAAAGCGAAGCAACATTCATAATCTGAAAGAAAGAGTTTCCAGCAAAAGAGCCTCAGAATATTCCCAGATAAATTTCGCATATAGCTCAAAATGCATCTCCATTATCTGTTTGAGAAACACTAGAAATCAACGTTTGCATGGCTTTACCGCCATCTACTATTGAGAAGAATGGCAAAAAGCCCACTTCAAAATACAGGGACAAACCATAATATTCATCATCCCGCCTCCTTGAAAAATAATAGAACAGGAATGCTGGGACATCTTCTGCATGTACTGAATACTGTACAAACTAACCAAACTACATCTCTGTATCAAGAATTCCACAACAAAGCATCAAAATAAAAATCCCAGGCAAAAAAGAGAACGAAGGGACCAAGAAAAGGAAATAAATCCCCAGCAGAGAACACAATACACATAGATCTCCTTATTTATGCCAAAGCAGCAACAACATATAATCTTAAGTAAAAACAAATAAAACTATAAAATCTGAAGTCCAATGATCTTACGATAGATGCCAAGGAAGCTTCATTAAGAGTGCATAGAGCATGAACAGAGAATGGATACCCAATCATCCTGGGGTCGAAACAGTTTGCACATTTGTTGCTTCTTTAACACTCAGTCTCGGGAGCCCCCTAGTGACTCTCATGCACCCTGTCACCTTGTATTAAACTCAGCAACGAGGGAATGCAACTATGACTGCTAAATCAGCCGTACATCAAGGTTTCAAAGACCGCTGAGAAAATTCATATAACAGCTGTTTCTGGTGATCTGTAATGAGAGGACCAGTTGCCTCTAACAGTTCAAACGGCACTTCCCTCTTAATAGCTCTGGCAACTTCACCCGCATCATCAACGATATCTGGTGGGGATTGCATACGAAGTGACTGCATGACAACTTCAAATTTGGTTACAGAATACTTCCAGAGAAGGTCAAAGAACTCGTTGAAAGAGACCTGCCAATCTGATCGAGTGTTCATATCATAGTTGCCAGCAGCAAGGGGATCTTCCAAAAGTTTAGCTGCCCTCTCAAGAACTGACATTAGAATATGCAAAGCCCCATCTCCGACTGGGCTTCCAAGAGAAAGAAGCGAGGGCTGCTCTGAGGAATGAACCAGAGCTCGAAGGCAGGCACTAAGTGCAGGAAGATCCATCCCGTGGACACATGATACAACCACCTTCATTAAGTTATTTGTAGTATCGACTGCACCTGAGTCAGCGGGCAGGGTTCCAAACAAGACCCTTAAATGACGAAAAATGGCCATGCAAACTATACTCATGAGCTCTCCACCTGGAAAGAGAAGCTGAAGGTACCTTGCAAGGAGTTTTCGGCCCTTGGAAAGAGAGACTATTCGAAAGAACACAAGATCATCCTTGGGAGCATGACCAACAGTGTTGCCATTATTGCGGTATGGATCAAGCAATTGAAGTGATGCTGCCAACCCTTCAAGCAGGACCTGCCGCCTCCGTCTCAACTGGTTTCCACCATCTGGGGGCTGATTGAACTGTAGAAAACGGTCAATATCATCTACATCAAGGAGGAGGCAAATACCATCTTCAATTGTCACCCGAGCTGCAAGCATTGGTTCCTCTTCCAGGGGCTTCTCAGTAATACTCTGCTCTGTATTTCCAGTAAAAGAAGAACTTGGAGGATCAACCTCAAGAAGAGGGCGAGGCCTACGAATTGAAGAGAAAGGAACCCTCCCAAGAGCATCAACCTGGAGAAAAGCATGTGGCTCAGTATTTGGTCGCGCTCGTGGAGGTAGATCCCTCAAGTGAGTTGGACAGAAATGATGTTTCAGCTTTGCCCCGGCATATTTTTTAGCAAGGCATGCCTGGTGGTAATAGTCATCGACATATGGGTCATTGCTGTGTGTTGCTGCAACCTGCATTCTAAGAATACCCTCAATTTCATCCACTGTCATATATTTGGATCTAAACTGTGGCCACCCATTTGTATCAGAGCCTTGTTGGGGAAGACGTAGATTATGTCTACTTTTCTGACCTGATTTTGGTCTTTGATCTCTCATGTCAGCCAGACCAAGCATGACTTCAAACTTGTTCATCAAGGATGAAGAAGAAGAAAGATGGGGATTAAATGCTTCAGATTGCATCCCTGGTGGTAAATGACCAAATGATGGTTGAACAGGATGCTGCAGTCTATGCTGTTGTGGCTGTAACTGTTGCATTACTTGGGGAGGCATCAACCCATTTTGATGAGGCAGCTGTTGTGGTGAGATATTGTTCATCAGGCCAGGATGGTCTCTAGCATATAAACCCGTCTGGTTTATCCACTGGTTAACTGGACGGTTATTGAAGGATAGACTGGGACCAAACTGAGGCAAATTCCCGCCATACTGTGACCCATGGTGTAACCCAGCCAGTTGCAGCTGAGAATTAGAGAATGGAGAGAGGTTCAAGGAAGATGACATCTGGGATCCACCGGCAACATATGGAACATTCAGATGGCCAGAATGATGGTTCGGTGAAGCCTGCTGAGATCTACCACCTGGGGGAGGATATGAAGTGTACGACGACTTAGGCATGAGAATTGGTTCACTTGAGAAATAATGGTGGTGATGTTGCAGCTGCTGTTGCTGCTCCGGATATGAAGATGTTCTGTACAGAGGCTGCTGTTGCTGCTCAGGGTATGAAGATGTTCTGTGCAGAGGCCTTGATTCCGTGATGTAAGGAAAAGAAGTATATGGCTGCGAGGACCAGCGTTTCCCGTCTGGTATGCTGTCATTCTCAAGCATCTGCTGGTCCAACCAATTACGATAATCATCCCCTTGCATCCATTCAGTTGCAGATGAACCTGAAAGAAAAATATCACCATTAGAACAATATACATATGTGCCAAATACAATATGAAACAACCATATTTAGAAAGGGAGAGAAGATATTGTCATTCGAATGAAAGACAGATTTATTCAGCTCAGACATTACCAATAAAAGTTATCTTCTTGCAAACTAAAAAAGTTAGAATAACTGACTGAAAATAACAGGAAAGGATGTGAACACCGGATGAAAGGAGTAAAGGACAATGCAAGGCAAATAAAAACAATTCATGACATTCTTAAATTCACTAAATGCAAATCAAACCAAATACATTTGCTATACTACCATGCATCTTTTTTTCTTTCTTCTACCACAAACTATAACAAAGCAATCAATATACAAAGTACACACCTTCCCTCTAACAAATTAATACAGCATACAAACAAAGAGAGGACACCAATTGTGGATTCTAAAAGTTGCCAAGTTCATGAAATCATCAAATTCTGACCAAATAACATTTTAAATTTTGTGCATGAAGAGACAGAGAATGTAATTAAGGAGCCAGGCTTGTTTTCAAAAGGTCCCTTCTGCACATAACTTTGGAGATGCAAGGTAAATTACAGTCGAACATCCAGCCAGTGGCATGCAGTTATCAGTTAAGTCGTGCTCCAACAAAAGGAAATGTCTTGTTGAACTAGTTAATTTGAAATCTTCTCCATCTATCAAGTTGATAATCAACTATACAAGAACCCAAAAGTTGTTTTAAAGTTCATAATGGCCCAACACTGTGCTCAATTGATCATGTGGTAAAACATATGATAATTTGTGTAATGTTTTCTTCAATCTCTCACCCTCATGGAAAACAAGCATCATTTTGTAACAGAAAAAAAAAATCAATTCAAAAGCGTAGTCAAGTTTTGAGGATCTCAACCAATTTGCTATCTAAACCATTCTTAAAATCACCCAAAAAAAAACATATCTTTCTCCCATGAAAAGAACAATAAAATGTTGCAATTTAAAAAACCACCACATCCTACTTCCTTGGCTAACTAAAAGCTCCAAATAAAAGCTGAAAAATGATTCATCGGTTAAAAGCCCAATCTCAACATCTGAAATCACAACCCATCATAAACCCCACCAACAATTTCAGAAATAAAAGAGAAAAAAGCTTTTGTTATTGGTAACGTCTAATGCTAGGTGTACCAACAAACAACCAAGATGGAAAGAAACAGAATTTAGAATAAAAAGGGGCAACAAGAATATTTAAATTTACAAATTAACTGAGCTTCAACAAGGATTCAAATTCCACAAAACTTTATTCACATAAAACATGCAATAGTTGTACTCACTTTCTCTGGATCCCCTAACACCAATTACACCAGCACCTGTTGGTCCACTAACAACTGTGTTCAACTGCACCAAGACAAAGCAAAGACCATGAAGCGAAGACAAAAATGAGATCAAGATACTGGCTTTGTCATTTAGTAATTCTATAGCCTAATATTGTCTACATGATAAGAACTAAAATTCTAATAATATATGCACAAGCACTCAATGACGAGAAAGAAACCAGAAACAAAAGAGCCATTAAACTAAGCTAAGCTTGTTCTCTGAGAAAGAATGAACTAAGATTTGGTTGTTTTTACAACTTCACAGTTTTCCTGTGACAAAGCAAAAGAAGAAGATACCAAAGAAGATGCTTTCAGAGGAACAGAGCCATCTAAAGAAAGAACAAAAATTATTATTGTCAGGTAATAAATTTGAGAACAAAAATCAATGAAGATAACAAGAACTTTTGCTACAATCAACCAGAAATTTCCTTTATGCATGGTAGACTAACCTTTGAAAATGTACTGGCAAGATCATCAATATCAGAGAGCGATCTTAAAACTTCACCCTGCAATTAAGAAAAAGAAAAGTTAGTTTTCCCATCACAAGCTTTCAATTAAATTTGAAATTACAAACCACGTCTGCAAGTATTAGACTGGCTACTCGAAAGAGCAATTCAGGGAGATAAAGAAAGGTTAGGCTGTCAATTGTGTGCCAAATGCAAAAATAAGAATGTCCTTAGTTATTTATGGAAGCCTAATTGCACTGCAGCTCATCTATTTGAACAGTAAACATGTATGGAAGCCAGGAAGCTCCTTAATACAACTGAATTCCAAGGTGATGGTGCAATGTAAATAGTTAAGGCATCTGCTTCAAAGGGCATATGAAAATCCTAAACACTATTTCAAGTACCGTTCACCCAAAAAATACAAATCTGTTCGGATAAGAGGGGCCCAAAAGTTTATAGAGAAAAAATAAATCAGCATCAAAGACTAATCATTAATACACCTTTAAGCAACAGCAGTAAGTCACGTGCGCAGAAATCGCCCAAAGAAACTAATTCATTCCATCATAATTATCATTAAACCGGGCCAGATAGAAGTTATATTCTTACCTGAACAGATTATATCAACCTAGAAAAAACAGAAACGCTGCTAGATAGTTTTTTCATATGGGATCCTAAATCTTGCAGCTAAGAGCAGTTATTTTGGTAATAAACAACTAAATTAACACATACCGCAGCACTGAAATAACCCCAAAAACAGCAAAACAGGAAATTTATTAACAAAAAAGGAGAGAAAAAACAAAGTATTAAACCTCCTCTTTATCAAAGAGAAACTCCTCCTCCTCATCAAATGCGGATGCAGGAACATTATCTTCTTCATCCTCCAATCCGCCCAACTCAACTTCCTCAACTACATCTTTACCAAAAAATGCGTATTGTGATGCATCAAATACAGCACCTCCTGCATAACAAATTTCAATACCAGATTTGGCACAATTCCATAACAGCAAATACAAAACAAAAGATAACAACACCGACCAAAACCCCAAGAAATAAAAACGAACCTGTAGAATTTTCTTCAAATTGCTTGAGACCCTCAATTTTGGGGGCTTTTTCAATACTTCCCCCGCTATCAAACCCTTCCATGTCTATCTATATCTACACTTTTTAACACCCGCCGAAAACAAAGAAAACAGAAAACAATAACCCAACTAACCCAAACCAAATCTAAAGAAAACAAAACATATATAACTAAATCTCAATCTAAACTATTGAAAAATAAAAACCCCTTTTGCAGTTAGAAAAAATTCTGATATCTAGCGCTCTTGAAAACGAAGTACAGTAGAAGTTCATAGTGACAGAATGGTGTGACGTTATTTTTACATCAAAATTTTATTACATTTATCGCTCCAAAACTATAAGAGAGAGTGGGCTTAGACAGCGAGAGAGGAACCCTAGAAAAGAGATAACGATGGTGATTTAATTTTTATAATTATTGTATTACTTAGCATTACAATATAGGTTGGACGACAGAGGACGTTGAAGTTGAATTTTTTTTTTTGGCAAGCTTTTCCCTTCTGGATCGGCTTCTAACACCCGATTCACTGCACGGAGCTCCACACACACCCAACATATATATATATATATATATATAATTATAATTACAATAACACCAAAGAGCTATTGTATACAACGTGAACCTTAACATTTTCATACAAATACATTAATTTATTAAAATTTAAAATGTGCACTAATATATCTTACTAAACTTGAAGAGTATTATTAATATGAATAATTTTTAATGTATTTTTATGCTATAAGTATCAAATTATTATTAATTCAATATTATTATCGATCAATTATTTTTTAATATTATTATTAATAGAGAATGTTCAAAATTTTCAAAAAAATTATTACAATCATATTATAAGATTGATAAAGTATTTATTCTCTTGGCAATAAAAATAAAATATATTTTAACTAATACTCAAGATTATCTATTGCTAACTTCTAGATCAATATAAGTTATTGTTATATATTAATTAAATTTAAAGTATAAATCCTTTATTTAATTTGGTTTAATTTGAATTTAGTTATAATTCTGAGTGAGTGAGTTTGATAGTGCTTTTTTATGTAAAGGAGAAAAAGAGGACAAAAATAACAATGAGAAGCATCATCTATCAACTCATCCTTTTAACTATATATATATGTGTGTGTATTTATTTATTTATTAGAATATATTTTTTTTATTATTTTTNACGTGAACCTTAACATTTTCATACAAATACATTAATTTATTAAAATTTAAAATGTACACTAATATATCTTACTACACGTGAAGAGTATTATTAATATGAATAATTTTTAATGTATTTTTATGTTATAAGTATCAAATTATTATTAGTTTAATATTATTATCGATCAATTATTTTTTAATATTATTATTAATAGAGAGTGTTCAAAATTTTCAAAAAAATTATTACAATCATATTATAAGATTGGTAAAGTATTTATTCTCTTAGCAATAAAAATAAAATATATTTTAACTAATACTCAAGATTATCTATTGCTAACTTCTAGATCAATATAAGTTATTGTTATATATTAATTAAATTTAAAGTATAAATCCTTTATTTAGTTTGGTTTAATTTGAATTTAGTTATAATTTTGAGTGAGTGAGTTTGATAGTGCTTCTTTTTTATGTAAAGGAGAAAAAGCGGACAAAAATAACAATGAGAAGCATCATCTATCGACTCATCCTTTTAACTATATATATATATATGTGTGTGTGTGTATTTATTTATTTATTAGAATATATTTTTTATTATTTTTTAAAAATATTTTGTAATAGTTAAAATAAAAAGATGAGATGTCAAGAATGAGGGAATCAATGACAAGTATGTAATGATTGAGAAAGTGAATAAATTTTATGTTAATGGTATTTGGATTTTGATTTGGATTATTGTTAGTGGGCAAGATGTTGAAAGCATATATGCTCTGTATAATTATTGGGTTTATTAATTTGTTGCATTTCAATATTAACTTTTAAGGCTATTGCAGCTATTTCACAAGAGGTTAACTTGTTGAGGACCTAAATAGGCAGATTCTCTCACGCAGCAAGCAGTAGTATGCGTAGTCACAGAGACTAGTATGTGTAGGGAAAATACACCATCAAAGGGAGGTTTAGCGTGCAACACCCCACATGCAACGTGCGACAATCCGTAGGATGGGCGCGACACTCTGCAATCAGCACACCATAATTCGCAAGAAGCGCGCGACACTCCGCAGGTAGCGCACAACACTCCGCAGGTAGCGCACAACAATCTGTAGGCAGCACCTAAATACCCGCAAGCAATATGCGTCAACGCACAGCGAGTCCACAATAGCAGGCATAAAGCATGCAAGCAGCGTGCAATGGATTGCAGGATAATTATGCCAGCCCGCAAGCAGCCCGGATAGCCAATAGACAGCGCGCGCCAACACGCAGGCAACATAGGATGACGCATAGGCAGAGCGCGCAAGCACACAGCAAGCAACACCCATCTTACGCAATAGCATGCATGAGGATACATTCAGCAATAGCCAGCACGAGGTGCAAAGCATTGTGCGAGAGATACCGAGCAGCGTATGCGAGGAATCAAGCAGAGTGCAAGAGGAACCCAGCAGCGCGCAAGAAGTGCCCAGTAGCACGCACAAGATGCAGTAAAACATACCCGACAGTGCGCGCAAAGACATTGCGAGGAATATTCGATAGAACAGGCATAGGCCTGCCTAGCACGCACGCCACCAGCAACATTTCGCCGCACATCATCAGCAATCATCTGCCGTAGGCCAGCAACACGTCACACCAGCATACTGCATCCAGCGCAAGCAGCAGCAGGAAATGTCGCCAGCAACAGGAAGGCATTGCAAGGAAATAGGCGCGCCAGGCGCCGCACAGGCCCGCGATCCAGCGAACGAGGAAGCCCATTGAGAGATTGGCCTTGTCTGCGAAGGCAAAAGAATTCTACAGCGAATGGAGTTTCAGCGACAGTAGGACTTCGCCAGCAACAGAGTTCAACAGCAAGTAGGACACAGTAAGCCAGAATTCGATGTTCACTAGGACACAATAAGGCGATAATTCATATTTAGGCAGAATTAGGAGACTTGTAGGATTAGGAAACAATAAGATAGGATAAGATTTATCCTTATTTAGTCATAGATAACTTAAGAATCCTTCTCATAGTCGAATTAGGAGTTTATATTAGAGTCAAATAAGGTTGCTATCATTATAAATATAGCCATCCGTCATGTAATTTAGTTTAAACTTTCAGATTATTCAAATTATCAATAAACAGCAGATTGTTCAGCATAATTGCTGTCATTCTTTATCTTCGTTTATCCTTCAAGAGTTTTCTTAACATTAACTTAGGCTTAGACTAAGGTCAAGAGTTGTCTTCCTTGCTCATGAGCTACGGCAGAGATCAAGAGTTGTCTTTCTCAGCCAAGGCAAGTTACTGAAGGGTTAATAGTTGTCTTCTCTTTCCAACATATCCGTTCATGAGGTTTAAGAGTTGCCTTACTTTACCAACGTATTTACCATCGAGCGACTGAGCGCGAAACAAGAGTTTAAAGGCGTAATTTATCAAGGGACTCAAGTTTTAAGCATCAGGGTAGCAAATACGCACGTAAACAGTAACCACCGGCGCTCCTAGACCGCGAAAAAATGGAGGCTTAAAATCGGACCCCAACATAACTGGTTAAGGGACCTATTTAGTAAAATCAGAAAACGTATATCTTTATTTATAAAATTATAAAAGTATTAGGGACTAAATGTTATTACCCACCAAAAAATTTAAAATCAAAACGCTGACGCGGCAGCAAATCATTGGTTCATGCCGCAACATGCAATGAAAAGACATAAACCCCTTAACCCCCAGGATTTATTTTATACGATAGAATGAAGCCAGCGGTAGAGTAAACCAGTGGCCAGAATTTTCATTCCAGAGGAAAGCAAAGCAAAGAATTTGAAGAAAGAAAATGGTCAGAGTAGCAGCCTGCAATTATCTTATTCGAGCTTTACAACTCCTTCCAAATCCAATGAAATCATCACTTTTCGCAAAAAAGCGCAAACTTGGTCGGCGTTCTTGGAATTTCTACTGGGAGGAGACTGTCCTCTTCTTCCAAGATAAGCTTGAGTTTGAGAGCTGGAATCGTTGGCCTTCCTAATGTCGGAAAATCCACTCTCTTCAACGCCGTCGCATGTTTCTTTCTCTCTCTGTAAGATATAGTTGTTTGGTTGCTGAGAAAATGGAGGATAATAAGTTTAATATTTAAATTTCTTGCGAAAGACTTATATTGCTACTCTATCTAGTTTCTGTTCTAATGCAACTGGAGAAATCATTTTCTTCATTTATCAGCTACTAGAATCTTTCAATTTTACTTTTAACAGTCTCCAAAAATGTGAATTGTTTTAATTATGTACGATGACTTAAATTAATTTCTGCAACATTTTGTCCTCGGTTTCTTTCTAGCTTATGACTTTTAGTGAGCTTGAATTATTGGAAATCTGAAATTAGCATACAAGGGACAAGGGACTGCCTTGATACCTCAGTGAAACTACTGATATCTTTATGATACTCGGCAATGAGCATTGCCCTTGGCTTTTTGTTTCAATGTATTACAAATCTTAGACCAGAGATAGAGTAGCTCCCGACAGTTGGATCTTTCACTGTGTTCACTTAAGATAACTACTATTCTTGTGTGATCAACCGACTACATACTGCATGACTCTTGTATTCCAATTGTGGATTGATTTTCCCTACTTTTCTTGTCACTGCCGTCTGCTATTGATAAACAATAGTTTTTCTTTGTAGGTTGAGAATGGTAAGGCTCAAGCAGGTTATTTTCCTTTTTGCACAATTGAGCCAAATGTAGTCATTGTTGCAGTTCCAGATCCACGACTCCACGTACTTTCTGATGTCAGCAAATCTCAACTGGCTGTCCCAGCATCTATAGAATTTGTTGACATTGCTGGGCTTGTAAAGGGTGCCAGTCAAGGCAAGGTGACAGTTTTTTAATTCTTTCTCTAGTTTTAGTTCATTTTTGCTGCCATCAGATTCAATTTCTTGATTTTTCTTTATTCATCTGTATTGGTTTTTGTTCCTTTTCTCAAACTATGTTTTTGCAGGGTTTGTGTAATAAATTTCTATCACATATTCGTGAGGTGGACTCCATGCTTCAGGTTTGTGTGTTCTCATTCACACTGATCTTATTTTATGGCTATTTGCATCTTATCATCCCACAACAATTGGCATTTGTTGAAGATGTCTTTTGTTCTTTTTTCTGATATTTGTAATCACTTTGTTCAAGAAGAGAAATTGTCAATCAGAAATAGAGGAATTGTTTAATCAGTGATTTTTTTTTCATTTAATTTTTGTTTTGGGGATTAGATTTTTTTTTTGGGTTGTGGTGGCATGTTTATATATAGCTCCATTGATCTTTTGATGGAAGAGAGATTACTTCATTAGTTATCTTTCCTAGTTTTAGTGATTTGTTTCTACATTTTATCAGTGTCTTCATTTTCTTTCTTGAAATTACACTTACTTTAGGTTTGCATTTACTTTCTTTATGCTGTTTGAATTGGCTAAATATGGGAACACTTCTTTTTTTTTTTACTAAGTAAAAGGTAATATTTTAAGTTATTTATTCACAAAGTAAGCTAATATAAGTTTATGTTGATTCTTTAAGGTTGTGTGATGTTTTGAAGAAATGACACTGTCCATGTGAATGGCAAAGTTGATCCTAGGTCTGATATTGATGTTATCAACTTACAGCTTGTTTACTCAGATCTGGACCAGGTATGCAGAAGGGAACTTACAGATAGTGTACTTTAAATTTGTACATGTATTAGTCATGCCTTTTTTATCTTTGAATTTATTATTGATAACCTCTTCAATATCTTGTAATATGAATAGCTGATAGAGCTAAATTGTATCTCTTACAAGAAATGCAGATTGAGAAGAGAATGGAGAAGCTCAAAAAAGGGAAGGCAAAAGATTCACAATCTAAACTTAAGGTCGACTGAATTTTTCAATAATTTTTAAGGGACTATTATCCTTCATTTCATGGTTGAACTTACAGTGTAGTTGGGGATTTTTGAATTTGATGGCAGAAAAGGCTGCATTGGAAAAAATCAGCAGGCACTTATGGATGGAAAACCTCCATGATCTGTCTCTTTAACTGATTTTGAAAGGGATGCTATAAAGTATCTTTGTTTGCTAACAATGAAACCTGTTATATATGTGGCCAATGTTGCAGAGGATGATCTAGCTGATCCTGAAACTAATCCCCATGTCAACGAAGTGAAGAATCTTGCATTGAATTTGCAATCTGAGCTAGTGACAATTTCTGCACAGGTTCGATGATATTGGTTTTGCAGTTTCTAGTTTCTGTACTGGGCTAGTAGACTAAAAAATTGTAATTGCAGGTTGAGGCAGAATTTAATGAACTTCCACCTGAGGAAAGAGTAGAATATTTGAAATCCCTTGGTGTCAGTGAGAGCGGCCTTGGGAACCTTATCAGGGCAACATACGGCTGTTTGGGCCTACATACATACTTTACTTCCACTGAAAAGGTGAGGAAGATAATGTTGAAATTACATTTCCTCGCTGCTATATTGATTAGTTTATTAAAAAGACTGCTTTCATGTTTTTTGCAGTAAACAAAAGCATGGACCATACTTGCAGGTCAGCTTGGGTTCTATAGATATTGATATACTTAAAAAACCTTTTTCAGTTTTACTTGTTTTCTATTTTTTGATGGGACATTTGGTCAGGCTATGCCCTGGACATGGACTGTATTAATGCTATTTAATTTAGATCATCATTGTGTGAAGTTTACTCTGGTCATCCAGGAATGACAGCATCTCAGGCTGCTGGAGTTATTCACTCTGAATTTGAGAAAGGTTTCATTTGTGCTGAGATAGTAAGCATTTTACATAGAAGTTTTGACCTGTTGTTCTGATTTAAATGTCCAAAGAAGTATAGTTCTTCTATGTGTTTTTTGAGCAAGAAATGACCTTCATCCTATACAAGCCCAATTGAGGCACAGGCAGAACCTAATAGTTTAGTGCATCTTGTAGACAATGTTGATGGTCAAGTAATTTATTTGGTTATTGCTATATCCTTGTACTTTTATCCTCAAATCATTCTAATAGGAAATATTATCAAGCTTTTTGGTGAGGGTATGTTGGGGTAACCAATTATTTGTCTGTATATAACCAAATTTGCTTAAGGTTTTTGGAGTAGTGATACTTTAAAAGTTGAGATAATACCTCATCTATCTCTTGCGTAGTATAAATCAGGTTCTATGTACATGCATGACAATGACATATTACTAGCTCCAGCAGCAGTGCATTGCTTTTTTTAAAAAATAATTGTGAAAGGATAGTATATCTATCTCTCAGAATGCGCTTTCAGTAATCCATTTTTGTTGTGGTTTTTTATCTCAATAATCAGTGCATAACAAGTATTGGTTAAAATGTTAAACTAATCTAAATTCTGAAACTAGTGGTTTTTTATTGTTTGTTGAAGTATCTTACAATTCACATACTGGCCTTGAATCTTTTGTCACTACCTGTTTATGGGAATTACATGTTATTTGTTGTATCAGGTGGCTTATGATGATTTTGTTGCTGCTTGTTCCTTGCTGCAGCTAGGGAAAAAGGACTTGTGAGTTCATTGCTTACCACAATCATTTTTCTTCTTATAAATATTTTCACCGGAAATCATGCATGTTGCATTCATTTGTTTGCTTATAGAAATTCCTATACATATGTAGCATGAATATTTCTTCAACAAGGATCATATCTGAATCATTTTATATCTAAGACTACTGATACTCCTTGGGTGCTATTTGATAAGCATCTGACACCTGCTGATTAGCCACCGCTATAATATAATAAATTGATTTTGGAAATGTAACCAGAATTCTTGGATGGGCCAATATGCTCATTCACACAGGTTGAGTGTTAAGAATAACATGTTTTACTAGAAGACAAGAATGCAGCAATACTTTACTAGACATATGGGATGACTCCCAGCCTCATAGTGCTGTGCTCCTTCGTGTTTTTACCTAGTCTTACTTTCTTAAGAGATGTGATCCGGACTGCTGCCGGTATTTGCTTAGTTTGTAAATATGTTATTTACGGATTAAAAATCAGACATTTTTTTGGTGGGTGCAAGTGCGCAGACCTGGGGTTGCATCTGACATTCAACAGAATTGTGTTTGTTGTTGGACGGGAAAGGGTTTTCCATACTCTGTAATCCGGCATTTCTTCTCTCCATGTGTACATATGTCGTGCAGACATAGAGCATTGAAATTGACGTAAACAAGTTCATTTGGTTTTTGCAGTTGAGATCTGAGGATAAAGAATGCATTGTACAAGAAGGAGATGTGATGCTATTTTGTTTCAATGTTCGATAGCAGTGTAAATCAAACTGAGAATGTATCTTCTAGTTCTTTACCAAAATCAAGCTGGTGAACAACTGGGGACACTACACACTTGGTACGGTGGTTGTTTGAAATTGTATGGCCTAAGATCAGTATCTGATGGGAAAAACATGCTGATTGCAGCATGGTTACATGGTGAAGTGTTCAGTTCTATTTTGAGCGATTTCAGATTTTGTTTATTGAATAATTAACAGCTCAATTAATCTTGAATTCATCATTTGTATACACATTCCACAAATAATATGTAAGAACCCTATTATTATTATTGAATATGTTGTAAAAGCAATTGGTTCAAATTGAAAGAAAGTGAATTCAAGGGCAACCAGCAAAAGTGCTTCCCAAATTTGTGCAGACATAAGATAAGATTTCTTCATCTATAACTGAAAGCATAATTTGTTGTTGATTTTGCTTTGTCATGGGCCATTGGTCAAATTTTATCCCCCAGTTTTATATCTTCATTGATGTGATGGATAATGTTTTTGCTTCTAAGCAACTGAAAATCCCAGCTGTTGCCACTGAAAAGCTAAGCTGGCAAACTAGCTTCATTTTCTTGATGATCTCTGAGTAGTATTGTTATCCTTTTCACTATCCAACAAACAAGCATGTAGGACCCGAATTCAATCATTCATGCATCAATAATTTTCCTAGGAAATTAGTAATTTGTAGCAGTTGTTGCTGAACTATTGATATCTGGGGCAATTGATAATTGAGAAAATGCCAAATGGGAGTTTGGAGAGTTGGTTTATGTCAAAGTTTAATTGAGTTGCAAGGCTCAATAAATTTGACCATAGTCTAGAATTTAGTAAGGCAATTGATGTGGCACCACAAGATTATTCTATAGACAGACCGAAACGGGGCAAGTTCCATGATTTGGATAGTCTAGCAGAAAAAGAAGGAAAAGACCAAAAAACCAGGATAGAATACGATCATACGAAGCCACAGATACTGTTGGGATGATAGATAGTTTAACAACAGAACAAAGTTACAGCTACTGAGCTTGTTTTCTGGGAATTTTACTGACTTTAACCAGAATTCATTTCCTGGGATGTATAGATAATGCCATTGCTGTGCTGGTCCTTGTGGTTTAATGCATGCATATATTGTTATTGATTAATGCTCTCAAATTCATTTTCTTACGAAGTTTATGTTACATAATGTTAAGATATGCTACACGCGTGCGCGCAAACACTAGCTCCTAGAAGTATATTTCAGATTCAATGCAATGCAAAGACTATTATTTGGGTATGCCCAGAAAGAGAAAGCATAATATTCATTCATGCATCGTCGATATGCTGTTTTTTGTGCTAAAGGGGCGCTGTTTCTGGATTCTGATGGGCACAAATCAACCATGTGAATGTCCACGTGCACTGATTTTGTCACCTAACTATAAAAGAGGAGGCACAAATTCATCCTTCCATTCCCGTGGGACAACCTTCCTTTTTTCTTAGCTCGACTCATACACAAACATACATACATACATCGATGCATATATGGGTGTTCTTAATTAAAGTTTAAATGCTCAACAATTTAAAGCAATGATTTTTGAGTTGAAATCTTTCTATCTTTTTCAAAGCTAAGCATATAGTAGAAGACATGAGTGACATATATTCTATGCTACATATGATCGGTGTCCTTAGTTGAATCATTATATAATATTATCTCTTTGAAAATTAAATTCGCCATCATCTTCTTTTAGAAGAAGAAACACCAGTTGCTTCTTAATCATGCCACAAGACAAACCGAAAGCCATGTTTATGATGCCCATGCATACACCCCTCGTGGCCTAGCTTGTTAAATTATTTATAAAATAAGTAAATAAATAAAATAAATATATCACGGCATTTATACGTTTATTAAATAAATTTCTGATATATCTATTTATAGAGAGATATAGATATAGATATAATAATGAGTATCGTTTTGTATTTTTTTAATTACAATATATTTTATTTTCTCGACCTTGATAGCATGAACTCATAGGAGGATGAAATTGTTTATGTCATTGATTGATAAACATGTTTGGTTGCAAGTAAAATTTAGACCCCACACAAGTTTTCTAGCACCGGAAAATAATGACTTTGCACCCACCACCTCTTCCTTATACACCTTAAGTACCATTCTCCTTCTGAGTGTAAATCAAGTCTCCCTCATCTCTCTAGATCGCATCTTTCTCATCATTTTCTAACTCTTTTTCTCGAGAAAATATCAATGAAAAACATCAATTTGATACTCAGAAAATGCAAGAGTTTGTCAAGGCAACTAGGAAGATCATCTTCTTACAGCAGCCTGAGGTCCAAATCAACAAGAAATCATGAAATATCATGGGGTGATGATCATCACATGAGGCAAGAGAGAAACGAAGATTGTGAAACAATTTTTGTTGGCAGAACAAGAAAACGTTACGTTATCAGTTCCAAGTATTTAAATCATCCCTTGTTGAATGCTCTCACTGAAAAATCGAAGCAAAAACATGGAGAGCTTATCCTGGTCAAGTGTGAAGTTGTTCTCTTCGATCATCTTCTGTGGATGCTTGAAAATGCTGATCCAAATCTTATCTTGGATTCATTGGAGGAACTTGCTGATCTCTATGCTTTATGATGATCACGATCATGATTGGTTCATTTTCGCGTCGCGGTGATCGCCGGCCGGCAGTCATTTGATCAAGCTGATCCTCAGGAACTTGCATGAACATTCGTACTTGAAGTAAGATTCTTAATATTGTATTAATGGTTTAGTTCTTCCAATATTGTGTTCATTCTTATAATAAAATATTGCATGGGTTAAATTTGATGTTCAATTCATCGATTAATGATCCTTACACAATAAAGAAGTGCCCTGAAATCTACCTTTTTCCATGTAAATTAATCATTCTACATTTGATTACTCAATAATCAATAAACTGATGGTCTCTTTTATTCAATTTAATTTTCTAATTTTATTTCTTGATCTACATGAAGCTTGATTCTGAATCATCAATTCTATATTACGAGGAGTCATTTTGACAACTAAATTAGGTGGTACATTTTAATTATTTTAATTTTAATGGGCGAAAAGCTTTGTAATAAATCGAAAGATTAACTACCATTTTGATATATTTATTTAATAAAATTAAGATTATTTTGTTAAATATTTAAATTTATATTAATAATTATGGTGTTTAAATTTATGACCATTGAATCATGGTCGTGGACTTGTATCCATTAACGCAGAGGCCACTTGCAACTGATCACACAGCCAACGTTGGCTAAGGGCTTCTTTAATGCTCTTAAAAAATATAATTTAAAAAACCCAAATCCCAGTAACTTGACGTAATCATGAAGCAATGTGTTTAAAAACACGTCGACAAAAATGGCAGATGAACTATGTAATCACTCACAACAGTGCATGCGCTTCATGGCATGCATTAACAACTACTGGCAATGCATTGTCAAAGATAGAGCTACTCGTTCTTTTGAGAAGTTTAACATCCAGCATTTCTTAGTAGCCGAGCAGACTAAAAGAAAATGCCTTGCTACATGCATATATTAACTGCCCAAACTGACAAGGAAAATGAACATCCAGATTTTTTATGTTATTGCCCATTGTTAGCTACTATTAACTCGATATCTTCCTATTGCAATTTGAGTAACTTACCAACTTGAATCAAGGATTCAGTTTTACTTTGATTCTTCCTTGCTGGTTGAAGCATCCGAACGCCTCCTCTTAGCTTCATTGTCACCCAACTGCAATGAAAAGCAAATATCTTCATCGCAGCCATTCCTCAGCAAAGCAAGATTCTCTGAAGCTGCTTTATCTGATGGATTGTTGTGATGTGGGGGTGAACGCTTAGGGAAGTTCGGAATAAACTGATGCTCGACACTGGGACCGGCATTGGCACCATCTTCCAAAAGAAACTTGGTTTCCGTTATCGATGGATTTTTTTCTGGGCTGTGGTGTTCAACTTCTAAAGGGATATGCTGAATCTGAAGACCCAGTGGCTCAAATTTGTCTTCGGCTTTGTCTTTCAAAAGCATTCCATCAGGGGGCGAGGAGTCCCCTACAGTAGAGCCAATTGCTGTCGCTGAGGCAGCTCTTTGTTCATGCACCGCGACTGATAATAACAGAAATACATAGATATGATATGAATATAATCTTGCCAATACCTTTTTAGTCAGTTCATCCATTCATGTCCATTTATCTATTCATTGTTTACATTAAACTAAGGAAATGTTGTCTCTACATTTTGACCCATGATTAAACTAAGGAAATGTTGTCACGCACATACACGAGGGACATGAACAAGGAGATAAATTAGGTATTACTAACCTTTAAGCCCTTCATCAGTTGTGACAAGATCAAGGTCAAGGAGATTGAGAAGGCGACCAAGATCAACCCCACTAGTCCAATTTTCAGGAGGTTGCCCGATTTTTAACTTAAGCCGACCACGGTTAGCAGTCCCTCCCCAAATAATCCCAATAGGTCGTGGTTTCTCACCATGCTCACCCTTCATTAATATAAGGCTTCCGCTATCTCCCTCAAGGTCAAAAGTCTGTTGGTTCTCACCCACAACAAGAAAATCAGTTAAGAAACATATGCCTTTCTCATCATTGTACTCGAGGGCATAGGCCAACACAGTTCCTGCTGTCAGGCCAGAGCTTCTTCCAACCTTCATTACTTGTTTCCCTATGAGGCTACTTATGGGAGACTGCAAGTCTATAGTCTTGACATCAACAATCTCTCCCACGCCTTTCACAGATGTAGTAACGGTGGACATGTCAAAATCATCAGCAAAAGGGATGAATGCCCCATCTGCCCGCACAAAAGTCTCTGTGGATTCACCAAATTATAGCAAGTCAAACTGTTAGGGTCAGGATCCACAAACATTAATGATAAACAATTGTGAAGAAAGGTCAAATACATAAAAGAAAAAGCCACCAAGATTATTTAGAATCCCTAAACAGCATAAAGGATCAAAAGCAGTAAAATGGTAGAAAAGTAAATAATTTCAAGAAAGTTTTATAAAGATGCTGATATTGAATTTTTAGGTACACAATAATTGAGTTAATATTTCATCTGTTCAAGGCAAACCATTCAAGTTTATCTCCAAAAAGTAATGATAGATTACTCGCACGCATATTTTTGTTGAGTTACTTTGACTCAAAGGCTTAAACTATTAGACAAGGTGTCAACAATAGTATTTAACTTCTAAAAATTGAAAATCTTATTACCTGGATTTATTCCAGCAAAAATTCCATACCAAAGTTCATCTGTGATGAACGAAGTTGCCCTCTCAACCGCACCAAGATATACCCCAGGTCCAAGTGTAGGAGGCAAAGGATGAAACATCTTCTGATTTGGGTAATCTAAGTTCACTGCAACATGCCGATTTGTGAGAAAACCAACTTGCCGATTGCCAGTTTGGCTCTTGACAATAGCGCCTAGGGTTCCATAGGTCTCCTGGCTTGCTACCTAAGCACAAGCAAACTGTATGGCATTACTATCAGAAGAGAAGTGTGGGTGATAACAGAAATTCATCAGAAAATAAAAATATCATGAAACTTGTAATAAGGTCATAGCTCCGACATGCATCATTTCCAGAGAGAAATGACTCTAACTGATATATCAAGAATGGAGCGAAGGGAAACTTCACAATACCTGAGAGCCTGAGCCAATGCTTGGATCACCCCCACGCAAATCATCCACAATTTCAGTGTATAATTGTTCTTTGGGAGTTGGTTCTGGTGCACCAAAATAAGAAAACTCTACGACGTCCACATCACACCATACACCTCCTGGTCCCTGATTAAAGAATTTAAGATATATCTTCACTATAAATAAAACAGAAGTAACAAAACATGGTAGCGGGGAACAAATCCCGACCCCCTCAACATGAACATCCTTTACAAACCTCTAGTGCAGTGGGCAGACACTGGATTGGGCTGAGCCATTGCTTGTGAACTTTCCTGGAAACAAAAACAAGAATAGCTGGTATGTCAGTTAACACACCACGTTTAATACGAAAACCAATAGCCGTGCCAAGACTATAACATCGCAAGATTTTGCTATGAAATGCTCTGATAGTCATGAGTTCTAGCAATGTAGTTGCTTGTTGCCCTTTAGGCAATTGACCAAGAGTTTCTGGTAAGACCCCTTTCTGTAGATTAGCAAAATAATTAGCCCTCTCTTCAGCTGCATCACTTAGTCGGCTAGAGGTAGGCCATGAGAAGTAAGCTGCATTGCTCTCACAGTGCTGTCCAGCTGAAGCAAAAGGTTGAAGTGTTGGTGGACTGAGTGAAGGCAGATTAGGATGACTGCAACAGTTTCTTTCGAAGTCCAAAGCTGATTCTTCTGATGGTGTTGAACCAGAGCAGCGAGCCCTTATATTGAGTCTGGTCCTATCCATTTAGAAGACTACCTAAGAAATAGTCCAATAAATGAATTAAGAACAACCAATCAGTAATAAAAATGGTTCATGAAATGAAATCACAAAGAAACAAAGGTTTGAAAAATTGAGTAGATTTTATAGGTACTGAAAACTTGAAAAGAATAATCTACAAGTAATCTATCGATTCTATCCCACGCATAGGCCAAGATGCACTACTACTGACCCAAAACAAAACTTACAAAAATAAAAAAATTGATGAAAGATTCAATGCAATGTTGGTCAACAGAATAAAAGGGGCCAGAACTTTCCAAAATCTAATTCAGCCCTCAATTACACTACATCAATTTATGAGAACAATATATCCCGCACCACTCGCAAGAAGCAGTACTGTTCCACATTCACGTTCATCATTTTTAATTCACAATTTATCCAAAAACTTCCGATTTGATAGGTTATAATTTACTGATATAAAGGGGAGATTTTTGGTACACAAGACCTCTAATTAAAATTTTCTTCTAATACCAAAACCTTAAGCCAATGCACACAAACTTCAATAAACCGCAGAACAAAAATTAGCAAAATTTTCCAGTTACCAAAAAGAGAGGACGAAGAAGGAATTTAAAAAAAGGAAATTTATTTCCACCATATGTTAAATATTAAGATACGTACATGAAAATGAATTTCATTTTTTTAAATTGATAATCTACTTCCAAGGATATTCAAGATTTAAAAAATACAGCTCCCATCATTGACACTGGCCGTCAAAAGCAGCAATCAAGCACCAGAAAGTGAATAAATAGATAACAACAACTCAAGAAGCACACTGAAAAAACATGCAAATTAACAACTACCCAGATCAACAAGCAACAAGAAGAAGCAAATCCAGCTAGCCAAAGGCAGTTTTTTACATATAAAAACAGTTCATGCATGAAAAACCGTACAACAAATTAGAGTTAAGAGCGAAGACGAAGAAGAAGAAGAAAACTCACTGCAAATCAGCAGCGAAAAAGTTGGTAAAGCGGTAAAGCAAGGAGAGGAAACCGATTGGCTTAATTTGAAAACAAAAACGCGTCAGATAAGTGCCCAATTGGAGCAAGAATCAGTTTTGAAAACAAAAACTCGTCAGAAGTCGCAGCGATTTCCAGTTTGCATTATATGCAAAGCACAAGACCGAGTACAAAACCACCAAGAAAGCCAAAGCTAGTAGGAAATAGCATCCACGGTAATATGGTAAAGTAAGGGTGGTTGTTTTTAAATAATTTATAATTCATAAATTTTTTTATATATATTTATTAAAATTAAAAACACTAATTATAAAATATTATTTATATTTTTAAAATAATATTTAAAAATCAAGTGTATCAAAATTTTGACTGTAGAAAATGGTTTTATACGTGGACTTGGGCTCATAAAAATTATAATTGGTGGGTGCAGCCCAACCAGGCCCAAATGCTATTCGACTTTATATTTACGTTATAATCAATTTCCTTCAGCTAAACTGAAAAGAAGTTCGTCCTTCAGCGCCTTTTCTTCATCCGCCAAATTGAATCGCGGGTTTTTCTAGGGTTTCTTATCTGCTCTTGACTCCGTTCAGCCAATGGCGAATCCGCCGCGAGGCCGTCGCTCGCCACCGTCGAGGTCAGTTTCCGGCTCTTCCTCCCTGTCCCGCTCACGCTCATACTCTGGCTCGGACTCCCGTTCCAGCTCCCGCTCTCGCTCCTCCCGGTCCAGATCCCGCTCTCGCTCCCGATCCGTCTCTTCCTCTTCTTCTCCTTCGCGTAGCGTCAGTTCTCGAAGCCGCAGCCCTCCTCCACAGCGCAAGAAAAGGTGAATTAACCATTTCGTTTCGAATAATTTTCTTGTAAAATGGCGTTGCCATAACCAGTGGAAAATTATGTTGATTTCGTGAATTTCATGTTTCTTAGGGTTTTTATACCAGTTTTTTGCCGATTAATGATGAAAAGGGGCCCGGACTTAATATTACATGTGTAGCATTTCACATTACAGTTTAGCCTTGTTAATACAACTTAGTTTGTTAAAAGAAAATATAATGTGTACTCGATAAAATATAACACTAGTCGAAGCTTGCATTTGATATATATATATATATATATATATAATTGTTTTCTTTTGACAGTCCTGCTGTATCAGCTAGGCGAGGTCGGTCCCCACCTCCTCCGCCTAAGAGAGCTTCTCCACCCCCAAGGTAAACTTAATGTTCAAAGTCAGTAGTTTGATTTAAAATTTTGTCTTTTGGAGATGTCTTTAATATTTAATTTTTTTTAGAAGAAAGTGATGGGATGTGATGTAAGCCAGTGTTTGGTTTGGCTTTCTATTTTTTATGTTTTCAAATATGATCTTTATATTTCTGCTATAAAGTATGCTAGGTAGTTTCTAAACATCACATTTTACTTCTACATTTCTGCGAATGTAATACTCTTAAGTGTCCATTTGGCAATGCTCATTAGCACAGTGATTATCAAGTTTAATTTGCATAAAAAACTTTAAATTAATGCATAATTATATATTAATTAAAATAGCACTTAAAGTGTTTTACGGGTATCATTACGCATTTTAATAATTTTTTTTAGAAAGTCCTACATTTTATGCATTGTACTTGCACATTGCTTACATTTTATCTATACTTACAACTGGTTTCAGAAAAGCTTCTACCGAAAATGATTCTCTTGTTCTCTACGTGGACTCACTCAGCAGGAATGTGAATGAAGGCCATCTAAGAGAAATATTCAGTAAGTTATCCACTTATTTCCTAATTTTTGGGGATGCACTTTTGCCTCCTGGTGATTGCAATATGATTCTACTTTTTGTAGTTTGGGTTGCTTGTATTTTTTCAGTGCTGCCAATTTTCTATAATTAGAGTTTCTTTTTATGTACTTGTGAACTATAGTTTTCCATGGAGAATATATTCTGATAGATTTTATTTGTTACTTTTTAAGATTGGCCTTTCTGAGCTATAGTAAATGTGGTCATTGCCAGCAGCTGCTATGTTTTCTTTAGATATGAAAAATGAATGTTAGAGAAACAGACAAGAAATGTACATCTTACTGCAAACATATACGCAATGATTGAAGGAACCTTATCTTTTGTTAAAGCTAATATTCCGGTAATCAATTATTCTATTTGGTTGTCATGGTTCTCATCTTGTTTTCGTCTGTTATTTTGCAGGTAACTTTGGTGAAGTTGTAGATGTGGAGCTGGTTATGGATCGCGCTGTAAGTTTATACAAGTTCTGTTATGGTGCCAAAATATATATATATATATGTTTTCCCTGCTCTAATTATTTTTTATGCATTATCAGGTTAATCTTCCAAGAGGAAGTGGATATGTACGGTTCAAGACAAGGGCTGATGCTGAAAAGGCACAACTGTACATGGATGGTGTAGGTTTAACTAAACTTTGGGAGTAAAATTGATTTCTATTAAGAATTTTGATTGTTTGGAAACTGATGTTGTTAATTTCTTATTGCAGGCCCAAATTGATGGGAATGTTGTCCATGCAACATTCACATTGTCTCTGCCAAAAAAGGTTTCACCACCCTCAAAACCTGTTGCAGTTCCTTTAAAGAGAGATGGTTCCAGAACTGACAATGTCAATGCTGATATGGAGAAGGATGGACCAAAGCTACCAAGAGAACGTATCCCTCTTACTGAGATCTATTTTATATGATACTTGCTTTTATTTGGAGTTCCTTGAATAATAACATATATTTTTTTTTCACATTATAGCAGCTTCTCCCCGTCGGAAGCCGCTACCCTCACCACGGAGGAGATCTCCTGGACCTAGAAGAGGTGGATCTCCTAGAAGACCACCAGATTCCCCTCCACGTAGACGTGCAGGTTCCCCCGGTCGTCGTCGACTAGAATCGCCTTATCGCCGAGGTGATACCCCTCCCAGGAGGAGACTCGTTTCTCCACCTAGAGGTCGTTCTCCATCCTCTCCCCCAAGGCGTCATAGATCCCCTGCAAGGTTGGCTACTAATTTCATTCATTAATGTTAGCTTGTTTAGCATGTACTAGTGTTAAAGCCTCTGACTAATTGCTGTTCTTATAGGGCTTCTCCCCGAAGAATGCGTGGTAGTCCTGTCCGTAGGCGTTCTCCTCTTCCTCCAAGGCGCCGGTAATTTACTGATTGTTTAAATTTGTAAGATCTAGTAAATTGGATCATTTAAAATTTTATATTTGGTGATTGCAACCCATGAACAAGGTGGAAAATAGACTATTGACAGCATTGCTAGTGCAATTTACTGCCATAAGAAGATTGCTTTGCTTTGACTTGGGTGAGAAGATTGCAAAGAGAATGGGAGAAGTACTTTTCATGTTTGGTGGACTCTTGGCTAATATGAAAGTAAATAGAATGCAGCATGAGAACCTAGAAATTGGTATAAACAAATGTGCGATATGTTACACTTAAAAATCCATAATTGTGTGTGGAAAATCAATGAACCAACTGCTTTGGAAAAAAAAAAAAAAACCGTTTCCATCTCTTTGTTATGAGGGCAACAGCTAGAAAATAATGTAGTCGCTGAACTCACTGGTTGGATGTAACTATGTAATCTTTTCTGGCTTAGAGTGATCTGTGCAGCTGTGCTTGTGGCATTAAAAATGGATAGAATTCTAGCATTCATGTATTAGTTTCCTATAAATTGTTGTGTCCTATATTCACGTTAGTTGGTGCTTATTTTATAAGGAAAATTTGTTTTGTTCAGTTCACCTCCTAGACGAGCTCGTTCTCCTCCTAGAAGGTCACCAATCCGTAGACGCAGTCGTTCTCCAATTCGTAGGCCTTTGCATTCTCGTTCAAGATCTCTTTCACCAAGGAGGTAAGAACTGATGATCTAAATAATATCTGTGGGTGTGTTTTCTCTGTTCCCCTGTGGAAATTGAAAGCATTATTATGTTACAACTGTGTTCATTCTGTTCTTAAAGAGGGCTTGTAATTTCCAGCGTGATATTTAATACTGCAACATACTAAGATACTTGGACCTTTTATAAAGTTTTTGTTACTATTTTCTCATCACATTCTGAACTTTGTAATGATGTATGTTTTTGTGGTGATTGTGTCTAAAAGAGGGCGAGGGCCAGCTGCAAGACGTGGGCGGTCATCATCATACTCTTCATCTCCTAGTCTGCGCAAGGTGTGTGTGTGTTGTTTTTTTCTTAGTAAAATGTGTTCTTAGTCAGTATCTAATTTTTGGATTCATCCATCAACATTGTAGCAGGTACCTCGAAGGATATCAAGAAGTCGTAGTCCTAGAAGGTAATTCTCTCTCTCTCTCTCTCTCTATATATATATATATATATCACACTTTTGTTCTATCTATCTATCTATCTCTGTTATAATATCTTTGGCAAATTATTTGTCTTTCCATATTGATTTTTGTTTCTATATGTTAATTCATAAAGACATGTGTACATGTGTTTACACCTTCATGCAACCAATAATAATCTTGATAATCAATATTATTGTTAAATGTCACTGATTTTCTCCTTTTTGAATGATTTATTTTATATTATTTGTTTAAATCCTTGGACAATTAGATTTAGACCACATTACAGTATGTTTGCTTTAAAGGAGAGGTTTGGGAATTGGGGATGGGGATGTTGTGGTCAGGGAAGTGGAAAGAAGTAAAGTTATAAATTCAGGGTTGGTTCAATCCCATGTGAAATCTATATTTTGCTAACCAATGTACTGTTGGATTCCTGAAGTTCTTGACATAGAATGCCAAATAACACAAGGTAAATGAAACAATTGTCTTAGCGCACAACACATTCTCTTAAAAATTTAATTTCTACAGGAACCCTGATTATGTAGATAATCATTGCAATAATATTATATTTTTTCAAAATTATATATCTGGAGATGATGCAATTGGTTTGGTCTCCTTTTTTTTGTTATGGACTTAGTTCAATGATGAATATATCATCTCCACTCACAAGACGTACATTCTGTCCGAGAAATGCTATGTTATTGTAGAAAAATCAATTCTCTCCTAGCATTTTGACTGTTTTGTCTGAAAAATTTGTTCCTGCTCGAGGTTTTCTACAACAGCTTGGTAGCTTTAACTTGATTAGTTTCAGCTTTTTATGCTTTTTATTCAGCTTTTGCTGATAAATGATTTATATATAGGCCTCTGAGAGGAAGAAGCAGTAGCAACAGCAGCGGCAGCAGTTCACCTCCTCGTAAGCCATAGGTAGGTAATTCTCTGTACTCCCTGTGTCTCTGTATCATTTTCTTGCCCTCCTCACTTAAGTGAAGTTTCATATTATAGACATGGAAAAGCTGAGATTGCCGGTGTTGGTACTGTTATTCAAGGGTCGACTAGGTTGGAAGAGAATATGTTGCCATTGTTCTTTTTTTTTTTTTTTTAATTTTTTCCAAATGACAAATTAATGTCGGAAACTATTGTACTGTACCTTTATTAGTTTATATGCATACTTTGGCGGACAATCTCGCTTGTTTTTGATCCTGTGAGCCACCTGCATATATTGATATATCGACATTCGTTACTGATTTGTTGGCAGATTTGGACAAATTAAAATACTAAAAAAAATTAAGGAAATTTAAAAAAAAAAAAATACCCCTGAACATGACATTCTAGCAATCAACGTTGCAGTCCATACAGAGTTGGCATGGGATAATTTTATTATATTATTGTGTAAATATAATAAAATTATTTAATTATTAATTTATATATATATATTGATTGATAATTATAATTAATTTTTTTAACATAATTTTTTTTATTAACATGTATTGTTATTTTTTTGATATAATTTACATATAAAAGACAGTAGAGAGCTGTCAGTCCAACGAGAACGAATTCGAGCAATCAATAAAATGAAATGACAGAGGTGATGGCAAGGACTGCATGATTTATTCTTCAAAACGTAGACCAAAAAGCTGACAGAACGTATGATTAATTATTCATTTCATTTTATTGGCTAATAATAATAATTAATTCTTGAACAGTTACTCCACAGATATAAATTCTCTAGCCTTACAATCAAATCGCACAAAAACGTTTATTACGGCCCGTATGATTAATGAGCGTCAAAAGCAGATAGACCCAAATGAACCAAGACTCCGAGGCCGAAAAGGTCTTAAATGAATCCGGAAATGAACTTCATAATCTTCGAGTCAAATGATAATTGGGCAGAAAGAGAGCAACGGCTCCGATGCTTAATATTCTTTTTAAAACGTGATTTAAAAGTCTAAAAATAACTAATAAATTTTCAAAATTTAGGATTAGTATTTAATAATTCTATAAAAAAAAAATTTAAAAATTTTGTTTTTTTAATTGTAATTTGGAATTTATATTTACTTTTAATTTCATTTGTCAACGACGTAAGTGTAAGCTGGCAGGCAATAGTAGGCGGATAAAGCGGATAGTAATGTAGAGCAAAACACCGGAGAGAATCCCCGTGCCTCTCCCTCCGCGCCAAACCCTAATTCAGATTTTATGTTCGAATCCGTATATTAGTATATCCTTTTTCCCTTGAAGGTTAGCTTTTTAATTCACTCTCTGTATTTATATATTTGAAATATAAAATGTGCAGTTTTATAAAGAAATTTAGATTTGGAAGAAAATTTTAACCGAATGTTGTGATGCAGACTTGTTCGAATTGCCCTAGAATTATATGCATAACTAATGTTTCTGTTAGCTGTTTAGTGATACTGAATTCCCGTGTTGTCTGGACTTGGTTACCATATGCTGGCTGCTTATTGTCAAAAACAAGTGTTTTCAATGGTTAGTAGCTATGTATTCATTTCTCTCTTCATCGTTTCTATTTTCTATGCATACTGTGGAGTGTGCTAATAGGTTTCTGTTTGGAATGTTTAGTGCTTCAACAAAACCAATTAAAGTTGAAATATCAGAAAAGCCGATTATCTACTCCAAAATCAAATGTTTTAGGGTGCACGCTATGTTTTTTTTAGAATTTGAGACTGTTTACTTTTTTCATTTGTGGTGTTCACAGGTTGCTCAATGTATTCTTGAAATTAGTTGGCTGGTGTAGTTAGAAAATTTCATGGCGGGCAATGGCCTGCCATCTCTGGGTCGTGTGAAGCTCTTGGATCTAATGTCTTCTGAAGGGCTTCCTTCTGATTCCTACAAGTTATCTGTCTCGACTTTATCCCAATCATTTGCCCAGTTTTCTGCTGCCATCATTCAGTTTCCTGCTAGTGATGCTCCTCTCTTGAGATCTTGTTTAGAATCTGCTCGCCTCTACTTCCATCAAAGGCCATCATACCCAACTGCAGAAATGATACATACAAATGATTCTCGTGAGTGGTGTAAGACATCGGGTTATTTTGCCGATCCTCAACTGTGGCAGGAAACTTATGATTACAGACCTGGCCTGACTCCTTCAGAGCCCAGCAATATATTGGATTTCCCTCCAGCCGGATTGCCCGAGATATTTGCTTTGCTTGGAAAGGCAGCTCGGTATATACTGGATGCCATCAGCTTCTATCTGAACTTGCGCAGCTCTCCATTCACTGAAGTACTTGACAATGTTCCTTTGAGAAGTCGGGAGATATCATCATCAGTTCTGTCTGTTTGCTGTCATGCAAGGCAATCATTTCATGGAGCAGAACACCATAATTTAATCACCCAAGAAGATGGCCAGTTGGTTATGTATCCTGAACATGATCATCATGTCGACAAAAGCCTCATCTCTATTGTTAAGTCAGATAAGGCGGGTTTACATGTAAGAGACATCCATGGTCGGTGGGTACTTGTGGATGTGGATCTTGGTCCTCAAGAAGCTATCGTTTACCCTGGACTTGCACTTTATCAGGCAACTGCAGGTTACGTTAACCCTGCACTACACAGAACAGATGTCAGTGAAATGCAGGGTGGCATGTATGGACGGTTTTCTTTGGCATTTAAACTCATGCCTAAATCCATGAGCAGTCTGAGTTGTTCGGAGATGAGGGCAGCTGGTCACGGGGTTGAAGCTCAATTCCAGCTTCCCATACCAGTGGATGATTTCATGCAGAGATCCCATCCAACAGATCAGCTCTTTAATAGGCAAAGTTTCCAGAGTTTCAATTTCTCTCCAGCCCAAGATGGTGAGCAGAATTATAATAATATCCCTCTTTGGGTTACTTGACTAGGGATGCTATCTTTTCAAGAATATTCCATAAACTATTTGGATGAGCCTTATTTTGTTAATCAATATTGCTCTCATTGATTCCCTTACTCTTGTTAGGCTCTTCATTTCACATGCAAAACTATTTCTGCCCACATGTGTTTCTCACTCTATCAACACAAATTAAATTAAGGGGGGAAATAAGGGGAAAACAAAGAGAAATGTACGCAATTGGTGATTTTGGACTTTGGATTTGTCTTATGTCCCATTTACAATTAGTTTCTTGTCTTTGAGCATTCCTTAATCCCTAGATTTAGTTGTTATCCTGTTTAAATGATTTTGCAAATTTTAACTTTTAATCAGGAGTTTCTCCTTTCTTTATTTGAGACAAAAAAGATCTCTACACTTGTGCAAAATGAAACATGGAAATTATCTTTTGTAACTAAAATCAAATTATTATTTGTGTATATGCATACTAATGGTTTAATCTTAGTTTAGAATTTCAGTGCTACTCGCGTGTTTTTGCTGTTTCACCATATGGACCATCATCCATTTTTCTTGGAGTAGTTCTTAGTGAGAAGCTTTTAACAGCAGGTCCTTGGATCGATGAAATGCTGGTACAGGATCTATGAAACCATTGTTGAGGAGGAGGAAGAGTAATTCAAGATGCAAACCTCTGCCACCTTCCAAGAGGTTGCGACTCGAGGCCCAGAGAGTCTTGAAGGAAAGGGTTCAGGACATTGCAGACAAGAAGGGAATCAAGCTCAGATTCTGTAACCTCAGGGATTGTGACAGCCACGTCAATGCGCTTGACAGCCCATGTGCCAACATAAGAATGGAGATCAAGTGGCCGGCTGGAGTGCCATTCGTTCATCCCCACGATCTACCCAACAAGGCAAAGATCAGTTTTCTTGAAGCATACGAACCTGGTTGGACAGCCACTCATGATATGGATTTAAGTCCAACTGAACCTGGGCAGGCCAGTCAACACTCAGCAAACTGTAATTGTAATTCTTTTGTTCAAGTTCAGATTTAATGACCTTGCATCTTAGAAACTACATATATCTTATATTTCATGTGGCTCAGGTGATCCTGCTGCTTACTAATTGAATGCTGGCTGAGTGTTGTGAAGTGTTCTTTTTAGTTCCTGCAAAAGCAATGAGAACAGCTCTAGGAACATTTTACTGTTTTCAATTGAAATGAAATTTAGAGGAGTTTTGAAATGGAAGACTAACTAAAGGGAAAATGGATTGGCATGCAAGCAAAAAAGGCTGCAAGTATAAAGATAGGCATTCAATGTGTACATTGTATTTCATGATAGCATTTGTTACTTATCTTTTACCTCTTTGCCTTCAGTCTCTAACATCTGGGGGGCATGTTCATTCATGTATCTGCAGAAATGGCTGTCCGTAATTTCCAATGCTTGGCCACTTTTGATCAACTTGTGACTACTTGTTTTGCAGGAACTTATCTCAGTTGTTTCCAGTTCGGTTATGTGGTCATGCCACTGCCATGTCAGGATCCCAGCTTGTCTCACTCGAATATGCAGCTGCTTCAGATTCTGATATTCACAATACATATTTATAATCATAGTATTGATTGTCTGTAAACCGCTTATAGATTGTAAATATCTAGTTTTAATGTAAGCCTGCTTAATTTTCTTTTTCAACTCTTCTATTTAAATGTTCAGCTCAAGGGGGAGGGTGCTGTTTTGATCCGAGAAGACGTGAAGCAATAATATAAACCTTGCGGATGAGAAGCTGCTGATTAAATTTTGTACCTTTGTTGTATTTCTATGATGTGAATTAGTGAATATCATCCCCGAATATTCAGTGCTTTATTAGAGAGAATGTCTGCTTTCGAGGAACAAAGAGAGAACTTTGTACCCTCTTTTTGTACGAGAACTTGAAAGTTCACCTTATTTGCAGAATTACACTACCCACAACAATGTTTCTGATGACACTGTATGATTTATTGATTCTTGTACGAGAACTTGAAAGCTTACCTTATTTGCAGAATCACACTACCCACATCATTGCTTCCGATGACACTGTATGATTTATTGATTAGCAAAACACATAGAAGCAAGCATGACACAAGACGGGAGCGATAAAATAGTAACCCAACTGGTAAGAAAGCTTACATTTTAGGCAGAAGTTCGAGGAATTAACACACCCATTAGTACCAAAACATGAATTATTTATCAATGTTATGTTATAATAACGATCGCATGGAAATAATATAAATTCAATGGGTTTACAATTAATTTGTTAAAAATTAACAACAGCATGAATGAATCCGATGTAAAATATAAATAGCCTTGAATTTGTATAACTCAAACCAACGCGGCTCGACCAACACCTCTGATAACACATCCTTGTATCCGAGGCTTGATGCATATCGAGCTAAGAAATTGAAACCAACTATTTGAGAAAAGCGAAATCAGCCGTATTCAACATCCCTGCCAGTTGAGAATGACAAGCAAACCAGTAACAGGCAGAGGTGAAACGGGTATCCTTGAAAACTGACCAACACTGAATATCACAAGCTTTTTAACATACTTTATTTCCCAAATGGGGTTTGGTTTTCAAACGGTAGCTCAATAGGCGTTGCATTTGCATAAAACTCTTCCAAATTGTAAAAGCTCTCTGTTGAGGAAGAAATATGCGGATAACTACTTCACCTGAAATTAGAAAAAAAAAAAGACAAGAAAGTATGGTTTCTCAGCATACTGAAATACATTGTCCGAAGAATGATCTTAAAAGAATATCCAATCAAAAAGTTGATATAATACCCAATAGCATCAATCTGAGGACGAGAAAATGCAGTTGCAATGATAAAAAAAACGAGTCCAGTATACAAGAGGCTTTACAAATAGAACCTTTATATCCGCCACCTTCACGTCACTTGCAACCTTGGCTATTGCCACAGCAACTACAGACATGTAAGACATATCAATTGGTGTATAATCTAACCCAAAATGTAATGAAGGGGAAAAAGGTTGAAAAAAAGGGGACTTAATTTAGTCTAAATCCATCAAACTTTTTAAATATATGTACTGGATATTGAAGGATATGATGCAGCCATAAAACTCTTAAAACACTGCAAACGGAACCGAGCATAACGCCATAGAAGGAAGGTCGAATCTTCAAAAGCTGTATACATGTATAATACATGTTTTTAAACAACGTCCTAAAATCAAGTTAAAAATAGCAAGAACGAAAGGATAACAACATCAACATAAAAAGCACCATCTAAAAGGGGAATATATTGTGAGATGACCTTACATGATAAGCTTTCAGCATCATCATCTATTTCTGCAGTTGGAGGTTTTCGGTCTGTTCGCTTGAAAACCACTTTTCCATACTTTTTAAACGAGTTGTCAAACATTTCATCGGTGACTTCATTTACATTCTGTAATATATTACCGGGTCATAATACAGAAATCAAGGCACAAACCTAATAACCGACAAGTGAGTAATACATTCTGAAATTTCTTCCACTGCCCACACATTTTAAGATTTCTTCGGAAGTTGAGAATTGGAAGAAAGAATTAAGTATTTCAAATATACTTCTAAGAAGTTGTCTCATAATTTTCACGGATTATCAACTGACAACAAGAAAAGAAAATCTCAATACAACAATTAGTTTCAGTTCAGTCCTTTCCTCATAAGTAACAACTCAAAACAACACGTAATAGTTTCTCAGCACAATATTGTATAGTAATTTAAACAAACCAAAAATTTAAATCTCGTATTCTTTTTAGTTGTGTTTATACATTAAATAACGCAAAGGATATCAGATAAGACATTCAAATATTAATGCTCTACTTCAGTATGAATTTTCCTCGGCAGCCAAAACAAAAATGGAAAGAAAGAAATACAACTACTTTACCGGGAGGGAGCTATCTTCAGCATCTTTTCCGTAAGAAAAATGCATAGGCAAGTCTTTTGGCTTGAAATTCATCAAGTTTCTGCTTCCAAGCGTTTGCCAAAAGCATTTGTAATTTAGCAATTGGAGTCCATTGATACACAACCAACCAAAATGCATTCTGGGTTAGTGAGAGAACTTGGGTTCAACACGACTCACTTGCCGGAACTCAATGGTGAGCCTCGTCCCGACGCCGGCGAGGGATAGAGTAGTGGAAACTACCATTGTTGCGTCAGACAACTGCTAAGTTAAGAGAGTTAGCACATTTTTGAAGATCAGAAGTAAGATACTTTCGAAATGAAGGAGATTCCTAGGATAAAGCTCTCTTAGTGGCTGAGCTACCTAATGGCCCAACTCTTTCCGTTATTAGGCCAATAAAAAACTTTATTTTAAGCTGAACTATTGATGTGCGTAATCAACTGCACCGCGGGTCCTATATATATATATATATATATATATATATAGCTCTTATTCCATGCCATAATTCCTTTCCGGTCTCTTGAGTCTCAGCAGGCTAAAAGAAATCTTGAAACTGAAGATGTTGAAATTCTTGAAGCCAAACAAGGCGGCGGTCCTCTTGCAAGGGCGGTAAGCTGGCCGGAAAGCCGTCATTATCAAATCCTTCGACGACGGTATGCGCGACCGTTCTTACGGTCACTGCTTGATCGCCGGCATCGCGAAGTATCCAGCCAAGGTTATTCGCAAGGATTCCACCAAAAAGACCGCCAAGAAATTGCGCGCGAAAGCGTTCATTAAGCTGGTTAATTACAGCCACGTGATGCCGACGAGGCACACGCTGGACGTGGGTTTGAAGGATGTGATTAGTCCCGAAGTGTTGCAGAGCAGAGACACGAAGGTGACGGCAGCGAAGGAGACGAAGAAGTGGCTTGAAGAGAGGTTTAAGACAGGGAAAAATATGTGGTTTTTCTCGAAGCTCAGATTTTAATTGGGTTTTTTTCTTTCTTTATTATTGAAATTCATAATGGGCTTAAGATTATTGTTCCATGTTTTCTCAAATGATGGATGCTCGTTAGAAATCGATTAAACAATGAAGAGAGCCAGCAATTTCTGAAAACAAAATCTTTATAATTATAAGAAAATGTTGCTGAATGTTGTTGATCTGCCGAAATGGTTTAATAATAATGTTTGTACTACAAGATGCTAGAAATCTGGATTCAAAGATTATGCAGCCTCTGAACATAATTAATTTATTGCTGTTATATATGTCCTTAAACGCAAGAGCATCTCGCATCATCAGATTAAAAGAAACTCGTCTCAGCAACAGCAGAAATCCAAGACACAGCAGCAGCACAAGGCAGCCAAACTACAAACCAAAACCATAAAAAATAAAAAAATAAAAAAACACAGAACACGGAAACTTGTAATTGATATACATAGAATTGCAGGAGGAAAAATGGGGTACTTACCATCCTTTCCAGAAGTCATCACCTTTGCTTGTACTCTCAACTGGATGATTCTGTTGGGGGTAACCGGAGCCGTCGTTGGTGGGATAACCCATTGGCGGCGGCGGAGCGACATATGGGCCGTGAGCATAGCCCTCTGCGGGATAGGACTGAGTTGGTGGTGGATACGCAGTCACAGGCGGAGGATATGCCACTAAAAACAAACCATCAAAACACCCGTGGAATAGGCAAACATTTTATCATGCTTTGAATGGTCAAGAATGAATCTTTCATCATGTGTAAATGTACAATGATCCAACGGTCAAAAGAACTTTTTCGCTGACTTAAGAAGCTTACCGTGGGCTGCTTGTCGTTGATCATAGAGCGCCATGACTGTAGAACTTGCAAGGTGGAGATTCTCAAGTTTGAAGAAGAAGTAGTTGGGGAGGGTTCTGATTTTGATGGGGGTATTTAATTTAATTTGTAGCGAATGGATTGGAAGCTCCAAGGACTGGAATTCTTAGAAGTCGGCTAACTTTGCAGTGAATTTCAAAGAGGAGTTCTTGAAACCTGTGTTAATTGTACCAAATCCTTTATATTTTGATATATTGGTTTAAATCAATGATTTAAGAAAAAAAAAATTTTAAAAAAAAAAAAAGTTTCAAGATATTTGCTCTTCTTTTAATTGTCGAATTATAATTTTGCCGTCTATTTTTTTATTTTTTTGTTTTAATTCCAAAATCAAATTATTTAAGTTGATGAAATTGTGTTCCTGAACAAGCAAAATAATAACGAGGATTATCATAAATTTTTTTCTTGTGAACATAAAATATGAAAATTTTGGGAACGGCAATCAATGAATTGGAAATTTGGAAGCCCAAAATTACATGATGCGCGACGCTCGTGCTTTTCGAATTTCTGCCGCTAAAACATTCATCTAACAATACTAGAGCTTCTTGTCCCGCGGCGGCCCTAAGGTTGTCTCCTGATGGTGTTTTTGAGCAAATAATACTTACTAAACACAGTTTGTTTATGTCTGAGAACCCATTTTGGTTAAGAATCTGAGGAAATTGTTAACGATGTCAGTTGATTCTAGGATGCCACTAGAAAGATTGAATTCGTAGAATGTAAATTGGTTTTGCCTCGACATTTTAATAAGACAATTTGTCCGAAGGTATGAAGAATTTTTCACTGGAAAAGATACTGGAGGGAAAGCTTGTCTTCATTTGGAAAATTGGGATTCTTCATTGGTAGTTACTGCTCGAGAGGAAAGATTAGCCCGCAAGTGAGTCTTACGTTCTAATGGGGCTCAAACGAGGGTTAGGATCACAAAAGATGGTAACTATTTTGGTCTCAATGCATTTAAGATGGGTTTGCCCTCTGGCTTTTAGACCAAACACGAAACATCTTGGGGAACTTGAAGGGTGGCAGAGAATGGAATTCCCTTCTCCGTACTTGAACGCGAGGAGACATGACTTAGCAGATCCAAAAGCTAGATGGCCGAATGACATCTGCACAATTGGATGCATTTCGTTCTGAGTGTCTATTACCACATAAATTATTGCTTTGTTTAATTAAGTATCATGAAATGTTTTACATCACTAATAATGGTGCAAGGAGTACTGTGTTCCTTCAAGAAGTTTATGATGGTACAACTTTGACAGAGAAATGTCCTCCATTGTTATATAATGATAAATTTGTTGCACTTAGTGGTAGTGGGGAGATTAATTCATCTATGGGGAAAGTCTCTTTCATAGATTGCTACCTGAAGATCCATTTGGTTTTGTTGACAATATGTGTAGACAGTGTTTTTATATAATAGTTGATGTGCAACGCCATTGCATTTTGTTTAAATTGCTTTTGACATGCCAAGCTTTATGCATGCTGGTTTCTATCCATCTTCATTCGCTGCTTGATCTTCTCTGATACTGCTATTTGGCATTTATTTATATACTATGACTTTAAACATTCAATAGTCCAGAAGTAATAAATTTTCCTGTTCTTTTTGATCGCTTGATCTCTTAGCTTGGATGTCAAGTGGAGGAAGGAAAGAAAATTGAAGGGAAGATGGAATAAAGATTGATGTAGAGAGAAAATTTGGTTTTCTGCTTGATTGGCATAAAAGAAAAAGAAAGAAAACCCAGAGAACCATTTCCCTTGTATTAATGAGATAGCAAGAGGAAAAGAAACTAACATCTAAAAAGAAAAGTTCCCTGGAGGAGAAAAGATTTGTTATCGTTTACTAGTACATGAAATTCTTCATCCAAATTAATTGTCTAACTTTCCATTAATTTAAAAAAAAAAATTCTTGCTCTAAAGGAACCAAGGAATTCTAGTAAGAGGTACTATAATTGAGAGAAACTCTACTTGATTTGTTGGACTTTGAGAGTCAGGTATGGCCCAATGGGACTCTTACAATGAGCCTGCCATGACATGTAGGATTTCTAATTGTGCACGAGTCCAACCATGGAGAATCCTTTGTGATGATGGACCATCAATATAGACCTATCTTATTGACAAAGATTAGCCCAAATTTATCTGATGGAAGAGATAAAACTAGGGTCTGTTTCTGATTCTCCTGCTGCCTATGGACAAAGAACCAGGTAAACTATACTTTTCATCAGTTCAACCAACTACATAAAAAACATCAACTAGCATATTCTTTGTGCTTTCTGCTTATATAGGTATCGTTGGTAACGTAAAATGTAAAACTTGTAACATAGTTTGACGTTTAAGATGGATGAGTTTTAAGTTTTGAGTTGTAAATCGACATGTTTGCCATCATTTGAGCTATTCAAAGCAACAGAGTTGGATTAACTCCATGTCTAAATCGACTTGAGTCTAATGTATAATAGAAAGAGTTTTATCGGCATTATTAGAATTAGGCACACCGACACATATTCAAGTCGTTTGCTTTTGGACACGATTTACTTGCATAGAGTTGTTTATTTTGTCTCTTCGTTCGACTGTTGAATGTGACCCCCTCTATCTGTTTTCTTTTGACATCCTTGCATATAGGATAATCTTCAGCCTTCAGAAAATTAAAACAATAATAATAATAATGTCCAATACTTATCTTGAAACTTGTTGATAAAGAAAGAGAGAGATTGAATAATGGGTGATAGTTCGGAAACTTGCTCGAAACAAACAAGAAAGAAAGAAAAATCTTTGCCATAATGGTAGGATAGATGTGCCTTCATCATTAGGATACATTGCCTATAATGCTATCTACTTGCATGAATGAATGAACAATAACAGTTACGTTTTTAATGAAGGGCCCAGAATGGGGACAAGACTAGCCTGTGCAACTGCATTCACTGCCCATCCATCATTCCATTGTTGACTGAAAGTTTCATCAGCTTTGATCAAACAAGGTCAGTGGTTTCTTTCCTTTAGAAATTACAGTTCATTATGGGGTCCAATAAGTTCTGTCTTCTTTGTTTCTCTGTCAGAAACGGAGTATACCCGGAAAAAAAATATATGAAATACGACCTGAAATTTTCAAACCTTTGGTGGTTGGAACATCATTAATACACACACCATATTCCAATAATGATTCTTGTTACAAGCTATCTTTATGTTATTACAACTGGTATCAGAGTCTGTCTTGTATCATAATCATGTCTTAATCTATTAGATTTGATATAATCGGTGACAAAGTTGCCATACCAAGTAATAAAACTCGAAATATTGGCATCTTATATTTGTTATCGGGGCATATGACATATATTCCGAGTTATTTTTTTGCAAAGCAAAATGGCTCTATGGGGGTGCATTCACATTGTCAAATTACTACGAACGGTCCAAATTGTGATGGGGATGGAATATTGATCGATTGATTGATTGATGATCACGTATATAAATTTACAATTGATGTAATCTCGTGATTTGCATTGATCCCACCACTAATTATCCAACAAAGTATGATTGATTAGACAAACTAATAGTGCTATGGTTTAAAGTGGAAAGGCAAAGGAGGGGTGTCAAAAATGTCCAAACAAACACGGCCTACACACGCATTAATTTCTCCTAGTGGGTCGACCAAATAGGGCATAGTTTGGTGCACTTGAGAAAACTTTGGTTAATTTCACTTTATTTTTTAAAATATTTGCATAGAGATCATGTCAAGAGTAGTCATAATCATACAACCGAGGATTTATTCCTAGAGACAAAATTTTATGGTTGGTGGGCCAAAATTGCCCCACATTTACGTAATAAATTGTCCGCTCCAACGCAATATAATGCACAACCATATTTGGCGATAGTACCAAATGCTTCCTCCATTGATATGGTCCACTTTTTATTGCCGATTCTTTGTATTGTCACCTCTAACTTCAATCTCAAGTCTATGTCACTATTCGAATATACAACTTTCATAAAAGGGAATAGAAAAATGGGGAGAAAACATTGTATAGGTCCTATTACACTAATAATAAATTTTTAACGTATTATAATTTTAATATTTTATATTATATTATATTTTTTTTTTAATTTTATAAATTTAATATTTTATGTTATTAATTATTTATATTTTGTTATAACTCTTGTATTTGTTAGTGTTAATAACAAGAATAGCATTACAGTAATTAATTCATTTTTTTAAAATTATCATCTAATTTATTTTTCATAAAGATGATTTTATTTTATTAGAATCACATTTAAATATTTTAAGTTATATTATATATATGTATAAGTTTAGTACAAGCAATTATCAATGCATTCTATTCTATCCATACACATATAGAATCCATTTTCGAGGTTAGATTAATGTCGTACCCACTTACCTCAAAACCAAATAACATGAATGTATGATTTGAGTGGTTAGCTTTTTGCAATGGTGCCTAAAATAGACAAGAAGAAACTATTACAAAACTTTTACACAAAGTTCCCACCATTGATATTGAATGAGAAAAGCAAAGAAAAGGAAAAGTGGAAAGGATAGAGCACAGTCATATTACCCAAGATGGGGGGAAGTTAAAGTTGGGTTTGCAACCACAATCCCCAAGATCCCATTAACATGATATTATGCCAGTGGAAAAGCTGATGTTTATGCTGGGAGCTGTCAAGGGGTAAATATCAAATTGGTCCCTGTATGTTTGTAATGGTAGCAAGTAGGTCCCATGTCATGACATCCAACTCTATTATAAACGGTCTAAGAGAAATATCACTTGTTTATCGCGTCTTTTAGTCTTAATTTTCACTATTTTCACTGACTATTAGGTGGTAGGGAAGAAGTTGAGATAAAATGTAGGTTATATGTGGATGCATTTGTTACCTTTGAACATCACAGGGACCAATTTGATAATTTTTTACCTGTCAAAACTAGAAAGAAAGAAAAAGAAGAATAGTTGTAAACAGTTCCCCCTTTTACTCTTTTTGTGTTTCTTTATTACTCTTTTCAATGTTCCATTCATAGTGGCGTGGTTTTTATTTTTTTTATTTTTTTTTTCTTTTACCTCATTCAAAAATTGCAAGAACTAATGTGTCTTTATCATTAGTCTCACCCCACCACCACCACCACCACCACCCAAATGCATACTTGTAAAGATGACTCATGGCAGTCAGATCATTGAGATTCACACACACACACATAAAGGCTAAAAAAAATGAGAAATTTTTTGTGTGAGATGTGACATGATTTCTAGGTGAATGGTTTATACCCTCCTTTTTTATTTTTTGTGTGAGATGTGACATGATTTCTAGGTGAATGGTTTATACCCACCTCTTTTCTTTTGGGGCGATTGTGGATTGTTTTCTTGTACCACCACATCTTTTATAAAGGAAAATTATATTATCCTTTGCCTTCTTCACATTTTTATAAAAGAAAATGAAATATGTGCACGGGAAGAAAAAGGGGAGAAGCATCTCCATCACCAAAACCCATTTTGTTAGTCAAATTAGGCAGTTATAGAAACCCTAAAAGTCTTCGAATTAGGAAAAATCTCCCCTCCTCTCACAACGCCACCCCCCTACAAATTGAATTTAAAAAAGGAGTAGTGAATGTTATATCAATCCAAGTTCTTTGAATTTTGATGGGTTTATTATTGAACAGAAGGAGTGATTCACTCGAAATGAGAAATAGGACTATGTGGCCATACATCTCAATTCTAATTTGACCATAAATAAAAAATATATCTTGGATCTCTTCAAAATTTCCCCAAGTGATGGCTCATGATGTTGGTATGTGGGGTCGAAAATTAAAGGGGAATAATGAAAGCTATTAGGAAAGAACAAAGAAAGAAAGCAACAAAATCAATTCTAAGATGATGATGAACTCAAAACTGTGAGTGCGCCCTTTCACAAGAGAAGAAAGTTAGGGTTTCAATCAAGGCCCCCATGCCATGCTTTGTTTGATTGGATCTATGTATATATTCTATGCTTTTATTCTCTCTTATGTACTGTCCATTTTACTTTACTTTTAGCAGCCCCACTTCATCTCAATAGAAAATATAAATATTTTATTAAATGATTTTTATATCAAAAACAATAAAGTCTAGAGACAACTTATTTGACATATTCTATCTCTTTACTTTGCACACCAAGTCTTGATTGAATCTATGAAAACGATATATACTTATATAAAGCAAAAACATGGTCCTCAATCACTTAGGGTTTCCCATCAAATTTTGCAATTTGGGTCAATCGATCAAGTGTCGTTTTCACTATTGTTGGCCTAGGTCCGTAGTGCATACGGGATGACGATAGATTTCAGAATGAGTTAATAATACACAAAATTTGTGTCAAAAGATTGTGACCCACATGAAATGAACATGTGATTCTATAGAAAAAGGGACCAAAACATTGAGTTGGGTTAATTATACACAAAATTAGATTGTCTTTTTCTTTGGCATTGAATAAAAAAATGTGTGTTTAGTTGATGGTTAGGTAAGGGGGTTATTGAATTGGAGATTCCAATGTGCAATGCACTATTCGAAGACAACACACCTGTGACATCATGTGTGTCATTTAGCAACCTAGTCAAGTCACCACTACTTAATAATAATATCCATTTGACGAAAATTTCAATTATTATATTTTAATTAAAGATTTAATATACTCATTTAAAAATTAGAACAAATACTTTAATATATTTAGATTAAAAGTCTAATTTTAAATAAAATAAAAGAAAAATAAATTATTGAAATGGTATATAATAATTTATAATATTTTTATAATGAAATTAAAGATTGATTTAATAGTATGTTTATGATTTTATTAATTATTTTAATAAATTATTAATGTGTAAAATAAAAAGACAAAAAAAAATTATGAAAAGAGAAAATTTATTACAAAATTAGAATTTGAAGCCAATTTAACCATTGATTGGAGCCATTTATTTGAACACAATTGAATGTTAATTAAGGTCATGATTGAACCAAGTAAATGACAAATTAGCCACCATTCTTGATATTCAAGGAAATGGGCATGCATCAACACAATGAATTGATCGTGACATTATGTTTGTTTTTTGAAATTAACCCGATTCTTCTTTTTCTTTTTTTTATTGCATTGAATTTGCACCAAATTGGTAAAGCATAATTGTTGTTTATGCATAAAATTCTTTTCAAACAACCCACAAAGTGCATACAAACGAAGAAAATAAAATTATTTAACTAGACTTGTCAAATCAAACACTTTGTCGATTTCTTTACCAAAGTATGGATAATTGATTCATGACATGAATTGCATTGAATCCATCAATCACATGATTGCGTGTGGATCGCATGTTTTGCACATCAACCGCCAACAAAACAAGCAAAACGACATTGATTAAGGAAAAGAAAGTAAAAACAAAGACAATTATGTAAAACAACAATTTAATGTTCAATAATTTTGAGCAAGGATACATTTACTTGAATCAAAATTTGATTATCGAATTTTAAAACAATTAAACAAATTTTAATTGTATTTTAATTCGATAATTATGAATTGAATTATTAATTATAATATGAATGGGTTTTTTTTTTTTTTAAGAATAATAAGGCAAAATGTTATGTTCTTCAACTTTTGATTAGATTCCTAGGCAAAGATCACCAACTTTTTAATAATAATATTTAATTATTTTGGTATATAAGTCCGTCCATTCATATGTCCCAATTAGGTAAAACGTCTGTGCTTTGATTATCCCAAACTGTTAAGAGACGGGGAGTTGGCAAATCAGATTCGCGTATTACGGAGGGCATGCCGGTCACAAAGGGACAGATGGTCCCCTCTTCTAATTGGGCCCCACCTAAATCTCATGTACAATATCTCCCCGGATTTGTCCTGTTTTACTTGTTTTTAACTTTGGCTTTTCTACCATGTCATTGTGGGGTCCACCTCATTTCTTTTAAAATAATAAATAAATAAATAAATTGTTTATTCTAAAATGGGAAGTTGGAAGCTCCCTCTGTACAAAAACTCGGGGACCTTCTAGGCGAAGGACAAAGTCCAGCGACATTCTGGAGCCGATTACAATGACATTTAAGCTTACAAATTCCTATTGATTTAGTAATTAATCTTAATTAGAAATTTCTATATGTTGGACATGTCATGTCAATTCAAATACCATTCACAAAATTTGCATTATTGTACCAGTTGGACAAGAATTGCAACCTCTTTGCACGAGTATATTTTGCCAGCTAGTTTTCATACTCTCGGCTAATGTAAAAAACATTGCATACCAACTGTGGGCTGTGGTAGATGAATCAATTGGGGTTGCAGTGGAAACTGTACATTTTCTGTGGGTACCAGTGAATGAATGAACTGTGATGATGTATGCAAAAATGTGGGAATCTATTTCTAGTCGTTATTGACATTAACAAAAAGAGAGAAGGAGTAACGTGGGTGGGACGCGCCTCGTTCAACTACCACCAACTCGCCTCGCGACTCGCAACACTGCAGACTTTCACGCCAACCTGCGCCATCAAGTTATATCACATCATCAACCTGATATTTCAACAGGATAACGTCGACGTTTTAAATACGCCAAGAATGCGCAAGATACGGTTGTGGTGGCAGAGTAGACTTTTTCCTTGTTGCCTTTTTTTGGTGTTCTCTTCCTACTTTTCCTTTTCCCACTTTTGGCGCGACTCTTCAACCACCGATTCCCGTGTCGTCTTCTTCTTCTTCTTCTACTTCACCAATTTTAATATAATATAATATTATTTTATTATTTTTAAAACATGAAAATAAAATCCATTTGCATTGGCAATAATGTTATTTAATTTTAGTATCTATTTAATTATTGAATATTAAAATTAAAAAAATTTGAGAACTCAGAATCCGAGAGTTTCATTGTGCGGATGAGAGGGATCAGTGATCCTGCTGCCAATACTGCACAACAACAGCGACATTTGCGCGCGTCCTACGTGTCAGCTTTTGCCTCACACCTGTCGCTTTCGCCCGACACGTTGACTGTACGCGTTTTCACACGCGTGCATCATCATACGCCTTCCCCGGCTACAATACTTCCTTCCTTTCGCTATGCTTCCATACATGAAATGCTTATGCGTCGCCACTTAGGTGGGGCCCACCTAGGTCCCCCCGTCCCCACACTCCGTTACAAAATAAACTTTGCTAGCTTGCGCGGCAAGTTGCTAAAATACGCAGCATTATCCATATTTCAAAAAATATTTAAAGGTAATTATGTACTTGTCTTATGGTACAAACCGCGATTGATGGATCCCCCAAGTTAAAAGATAAAAAAGTAAAAAAAAAAAAAAACAGATGTTTTAAAAAAATTACCGCCGTCGGATAATTTCATCATGTTTACCTGAAGATTCAACATTGCTAACGAAGATGCAATCTAAATACAAATAATGAAATAATATCGAGACATACATGGATTTTTCACCAATTTTTGGGGATTTATTTAATTTTTTTTTTGGGTGTATTGGTTTCTCTAGGACATGTTAACATGAACACTAACAGCCTTAGCGGATTTACAGACGGGGCAAGTATGCAGACTAGATCCGCAAACAGTACACAAACACAAATGCCTGCAGGGCAACAGTAAAACACAGGACTCCTCTTTCCTGCAATTTCTGCACAATCTCCTGCTTCTAATTTCACCGTCTTTGATCGTATTATCATCCTGAACTGCCAACTTATTATTTTCATCGTCTTCCCAGCTGCTGCCGCAACAAGACTGCACATCGTCGATCACTTCTTCATCTAATCCTGCCTGCGCTGGAGTTCGACCGTCGACGACATTAGTTGGGCCGGCGGCTGCCAGAACTTGTTCTAAGTTGGTTCGTAAAGCATTGGCTGTAGCCTCGTTGCTTTGAGCTAATTCTCGCCAAATTTGGTTTTCTATGCATAACGATTTGACTCTCTCTTCTAGTGCCCAATTTAAGTTGCCAATCTTTTCAATTTCTTCTTCTTTTGCCTTCAATTTCTTCGTCACACCTTCCTCTATGGCGTCCATTATTCTCCTCACTTGCCTTTTTCTCCTCTCTTCAACTTCCATCCTCACTTTTTCCATCTGAAACAAATAATCAAAATTACCTAATTAACAACCATACAAAATAATCAAGAAACGAAAGGATGGTAATTATTGTAAATAAAGAAATTTAATTGTTGTTTACTTACGTGTTGGGATATGAGGCGATCGACATCGAACTGTTGTTCTTGGAACTGGAGGGAGATATCTTGGCCGAAAAAGAAAGGAGTGCAAGATTTCTCAGTTTGGATAGAAGGATAAGAGAAAACAGGGTTGACGGAATCTCGCGGCCGTTTTCTCGACGGAAGAGGGAGATTATTGTTGTTGTTGTACGTTAGTGTACTATCGGATTTCATGACTTGTTTTTGAGGGATTGAATCTGAGATAACAGAGCCATAAACCGGAAGAAGAGTCTCCGTCGTGGTTGTTCCCGATAATGGCAGGCCATATCCTATCTGGGTATTGTAAATATTCGAGTTCGCGTCAATGGGATTCATTATTTCCCTACAAATTCAACAACAAAAATGAACAAACCCACACATAATACAAAACAAACACTCGCATAATCCTTGTAACAAGACAGAAAAAAAAAAAACCTGTTTCCTAACAGTTGCGGAGAGAAAATATTAATGTTTCGAGCTTCAACAGCCATGAAAACGAAAGGAGGTTATCTCAGATGAATGGTTTTGGTTTTGGTTTTGTTGATGTGTACAAGAACTGCGGGTATATATGCGTTTCTGTTTTCTTTGGTTTTGGTTTTGAGGGGAGAAAGCAGTGGAGACGAGAATTAGAGAGGAATGGGAGATATGAACAAAATGGCATGCAGTAGAGGTGGCAAAGGATGTACGATGGGGTTTATTTAGGGTTTGGCTTTGGCTTAGTCTGAGATAAATTATTATTAAAATGAAAATACAAAGCTTCTAGAGCGAGAAAAGTTGAGAGAGATCTGTCTGGTGGTTTAGTCTACTATTTATTTAAGCGAAATTCAAGGGGTATTTCCGGAATTCTGGTCTATGATGTGGTCTATTCAATTTATTATTGGCACTTAGATTAGGAAAAAGTTTTTAAGGGGATTTAATAACTGACAAGCATGGCATCCGCCACGTGTACCACCTGCCACGCAAGAAAGCTGCCTGCTTTCCCCTCGGTCCTGATCAAGGTGATGGAGTGTGGGGTCCGCGACAACACGTGTGGGGCTGGGCAAGATTAAAAAAAAGATGGGGACAAGACAACAGGAGGGGGTGTAGTGATGAAGGTGATCCCTGTGACCCCGTGCAATGTGCCAGCATGGCCTTTGTGGGAACCAGCAGATGGATTTGTCAAGTGTTTTGTAATTTAAAAAAGAAAAGACTAATCCGGCGGTTGGAGGAGGGGTACGGTGTACCCGGGGCTACTCATTTGGCGGTTTCTTATTTATTTATTTATTTATTTTAATTTTAAAAAAGACGTGTAATTTCGCTGCTCCCTCGCTTGGGAAACGTTGGATCAGTTTTGGCAGTTTTTCGGTGCCACGTGGCTAAATAATCTCTACGTTTAGGCATTATAGGCCGTCCGATCACGACTAAATAACTCATATTAAATTATTCGTAATCATGTTTTGGCATACGCGGGTCAGGCATTATTATTACTCATTACAAAGAAACGTTTCAAAATTGGGGCAAATTTTCTTACCAAGTGTTGATTGCCTCCATTATTGATCTCCCTCCGGCCAAAAGAAAACCCATTATTGATCATTGACCCCAAGCACCAACAACGTTAATGCCACTCATAATTTTTGTTGACTTCTTCCGTATTACTTTTTGGCTAATTGTCCACTTTTTAAGCCCTAATTTCTTGCTAACAGGATCCCAATCTGCCCAATGCATTAAAATTTCTTTGACCAATTTACACCCTTTAAATTCAACACCTTATTTAACCCAAATCATGCTTGAAGACTTCGTGTTAGGTGAGACAATTGAATTAAAAAGATATGCATTATGACAAGAAATATGGGCATTCAACAATACTTAATGTAATACTTGTAATAGAGCCCACGCCTTCATTTTCTTAATGACTAATTTATCAATGAACCAACTCGTGGATTGGGCACGCTCCTTTCATAGAAACGTGTGCAGTTATGTTTAGCTTTAAAGCGATGCACAAAAGACAAATTCTCTACGATTTTACTCCCAACCATTGATTATATCAATTAATTAATAATTAATAATAATATAATAATTATTAAGTTTTTCGATGCCATCTTCTATCTTAATTCTTAAATAAAGCCCATCAAATTTCGCAGTCTGTTTCCCGATTTTTAAGGCGAATTCATATGCCCAAAAGTTACCAAATATTAGACAAATTAGCTTCGCCGAAGGAGACAAAATGACAAAGAGATCAGTCAAGAAGTTTGATTAGTGTACAACAACTTTGCTTAATTGTTAATTAATAATTAATCATTAATCAGCCAGCTAAGTTAATTTGTAAATATTCTTAATCAAGGAGCGACTGTATGCGCGCAGGCCGCACCGGCAGAAGGTGGCAAAGGAAATAAAACGACAGCGGGGCTTGTTTTCTACTCCTCTCGATCCTCCCGTTTTGAAAAACAAACATGTTGTTCAGCAATTGACTGTTTCCTCGGTGTAGAACAGTAATAAATTATCATCATCAAATGGGGTTGACATTGTCAAGGTGTTTGCCTGCCACCATTCTAATATCTTATTAAAATTGGACGTAATTAATCATTCTTTGAAAATTTCCTACCCTCATCTTTTCTATAGATTGCTTGGAGACTAAGAAAATGATGGAAAGCTATAGAAAGTATCAGAAAAACTATATATATATATATATTTATTATTATTTGATTTTCATCGAAGCTCCATTATTGCTCTCCAATCAACTTATCCACCACCGAAAGCAAAGCAAAGTGAAACAAAAGAGTTGGCATGACAAGAAAAACGACAGAGAAACGTCGTATTATAGACATAGATAATTACTATTTGATCACTTTAGTTAAAAATGATGCTAAAATGGACGGCTATGATTGATGGATGCATGTTGTCGTGATAAATCTAGACAACACTAAACACTTGCATATTTTATTTTATTTTTAAAAAAGATGGATAAATATGAAGAAGATCGAAGTCACGTGTATTTATTTTTTCCCCCTTTTTTAAGAGCATTGCATGATATTATTTGTGATACATATACTTATCAATATATTTATTTATTTTAATTTTTACATTAACATTTTAAATATTATTTATTTTATATATTTTAATATAATTTTTTAATTATAAATTTTACAAATAATGTTACAAATTATAAAATTAAAAATCTTTTTTCTTGTATCCATACATATATGTATGGTAGCAATAATTCTCTAATTGGATTTGGTTATATTATTATTTCATGCACCTTGGCTTAACGGAGTTACCACTTTTTCTTTTCCTCTTTTTACCTTTCTTTCATTCAACCTAAAGTAGTTGTTGCATTATTTGATTCTGGACATGTGATGTACACTTCCCCCGGACTCTAATTCACATAGTGAAAGAATCTCAATATCAATTTCTCTGCTTTCTTTCTTTCTTTCTTTCTTCTTGAATCGAATCTTGTTGGTAATCTCCACATGTTTAATTTATTTATTTGTCAAATTATTTAATTTTTGTTTGCATATCCGAGTTGTGATGGATGATGCTGCGGCAGATAGGGTGGTTTCCAGCTTTGGGTTGATGAGCGATCATTATTTCTTGTGCTGGAATCATACGTTACATACCTTGCTTGTTCTCTGGATTTTTTAAAATAAAAAATAAGAGGAGGTTGGCATTTATGCGCCTGCCAGAAAATTTGACCGTTTGCTAGCAGAGTTTAGGAGGAGGAGAGCTGACAAAGACTGCATTTTTATCTTGGGTTTCGTGTGGTCAATTTACAAAAAGTCAGGGGTTACAATATTATTATTATTGCTCACCCTCTTTCTTCGTATTTTTTTTATATGCTTAATTTCATTAAACCCCTTGTAGTTTGTTAAAATATCATAAAAAGTAAAAGTAGAAATTCGAATTTTATACTATGTTAAAGATTTTATCGTTTAATCCTACTGGCGATGGTTGCTAGTATATCCGATAAAATTGAAATTTACCACCAATTTTGTCCGAGATGAATGAATGACACATTTTCCAATGAAGTTATTGTTGGTTTTTGTCAGTCTTCCATATATTCCCATGTGCAAGTTCACACTTGTCCCGCTTCTGTTTCTGTTATTTCACTATCATTTCCTATATTTCTCTGTGTTTTCCAGAAAGATTCTTGCTTTGCTTCATTGGCATAGATCTGCTGCTTGCCACAATGTCCCTGCCTGCCTCCACCGACAATTTACTGTCAAAACTAGCTTAGTTGCTTTCACATTCCACTTTTCAAAAACATTAGCATGGTTGTATTCATGTTTCTGAAAACAATTATTTGACAATACAAACAGTGAAAGCATTTAAGATTTGTGACAATACAAAGCAAAGGAAAGCAAATAGATCACCGAGATAGCAAGTTGTTTAGAAGGCACATATGCATATAAGTTCAGTTTACTTGTTTTTTACATATTAATAACATTATTACATAAAATTTTGTTCTAAACTTTCCATTCGTCTTCTAATTTTCATTTAATTTTTGTTAATCTCTTAACAATTTTACAAGTAGAATGTTAAATGAAGCTAAATCTTGACTGGTATTCATGGGGCCACGGGCCTAGTGCTAAAATGACTCACGTTAAACCATTGAAACGCAACGACTTGGAAATTTCTAGTTTTGACAACCTGATACAAACCAAGAAAAAAAGAATTGCTTTCTTAGCCAAGGAACCTGAGAAATCAATGACAAAAAAGTGTTAAAAAGTAAAAACTAGCATAAAGCTAACAAGCATATTCACTCCATGTAATGAACCATTATATTGAGAATATTTATCCACCGAAAGTCAGAACCTCTATCAAACACCAACCAAAATATTGGAACAAAATTCAATTTCAATTACAAGTTGGGCGAAGAACTATGTCAATTGTATATTTGGTCTGAATTGATTCAATTTCAATTATAGGCTATGTCCTACCTTGTCTAGATTCAGGTTGTCAAAATTGAAATAAACATGCAATGTGATGTTTCTATACTACGCAGATAACAAACAAACTAAAGCAGAGCCAGCATTCAAGCCTAACATAAGGGTGAACAGTTCAGAATTCAGCTGCTCCAAATCAGAAAACCTAATTTATTGAGAGCATTAACTAATTCAAACCACTTTTTATTCTAAAGACAACTCTACTGCATTTCATTGAACACTGGAGAAAAGTTTTTTCATTTCTAAAACACTTATTTGTCAAATAACTATCCAATATCTTTTGTTTGGTAGGTACTGCATTTCTCCCCTTAAAACAGAAACTCATTAATTTTCAGAACAAAAGTCAACTGCAGATTATGTAGAGACTGCATCAAGCACAACATTGGTTCACCACTAAGAATGCATTATACTCATCAATAAATCAGATCTCTCAGTAAAGGAACCGTGCGTGCACCATCGTCTTTCGGTAACAACGAGCAATGAACTACAAGTCAGGCAAATATGATCAGACACAGAAAATCTATATGGAAAAATATAATTACATTAACATGGCAAATACACGAAGCCATGATATACATGTGAAGTAAATATGACCACAAATTGATTATGAATCTTGAAAAACATAAGTATATTATCACAGCAAAAGCACAAAGGTCCACAAATGCAAAAAGAGCCATGAAACACCTCGCAAGCTCAGAAAGAACATTATAACAAACACAAGCACAGAACCCCAACGCCATTAAATACCAAATGCAAATCAATTATAATTGGTACTAAATTAAAAGCACAAAGAATACCTTGAGAGAGCAGTCTGAAGAGCTCTGACAGCAGAGATCTACCATCAGTGATGGGGAGAGAGTTTTAATTAGGTCTTACAAGAGTGTCAAGAGAAAGAGAGACGACAGCCAGGGGTGTGCAGGAGTGCGAAGGGACATCTGAATGTCAGAGAGGGAGAAAGCTAGAGAAGAAAAAAACCAGTATTTATGGCTTTTCTTCCAACAAACTTGGATGTTCCAAATATAACTGCACATTCAGCGGGTCACTACTCATTGACTTGATGGGGGTTATCAATGGAGGTTGCTGCCAATGCTTTGTATCTGTAGGAATCCATAACTCTGCATCCTTGCTTGTTTTAACCTGTGGAAGGCAACGGAAATAAGCTGTTATCTCCCACCTGCAACCTGTTAAAACAGAAAAGCTTAGCACCCAGGTCCAATCACCAGCAAGACAGAACACATTGAGAGACATAATCACCCACCCACCGGCATAAGTAAAAATGAATGTGAAGACAAAAAACGTTATTCCTTACAAAAGAGATATAGCAGATGCCAATTGATAAAGTTCTGAATTTGGTATTGTGGTTACAATAGGCTCACAAGGACTAAGGAAGAATTTGATTAATCCAAATAAAGAATTTTAGGGTCAAATTCACACTGGTTAAGTAAATAAACAAAACATCAACCATATTATTGTTTGCAGAATACCATTTGTAGAACTAACCTTGTGGAAGAACCTTAGAGAGGGATTTTGAGAACGAAAGTTTGATCAAGAATGATCTAAGTGAGAACTCCAGTTCACTTTCTTCCACTTTTGAGCTATAGGACTGGTTAACCATGATCTTGAAAACATATCTTTCCACTGGGATGTCATCAGGGTTGAAGAAAATAACCACTACTCTCTCCACCAATCCCTATTTTGGGAAAAATATGAAAATCTTACAAAATTTTACAGGACAAGAATTTTATAACAATTTGAAATATCAAATATATGTATATCTCTTAACTGCTGCAGAATCGTCTTCTAATCTCTCTGAGAAACTTTAAAATAAATGATGTTCTTCAAAATATGAGAACAAATTGACATCTCTTCGTAGAGATAAAATGATATAGAGATATATTAGATGGGTATAGCAAATTAACTACGGATGGGTAGATTACATCCCAAAGATTGTATGATGCCATTAATAAGTTCCATCATCTGCTCAAATATTCAAGGGAGAAACCCTTGTTTCAGTAATTCTTTACAGCAAATAAAACGAATGTATTAGAATCTAAACTTATTATTTAAAACCTGTTTAGTTTGTAACTTTTAAAATGAGTGATTATTTAATGGAATATATGCATGCAATACAGGAGATGCCAAAATATCATTCACTTTCAGATACTTCCTCTTCACTCTATTTTCCACATACATTATAGCAAGATACAAATTTCACAATATCAAGAAATAGAAGTGTAGCTGATTCTAAAGTGTATGGATACGAAGCGTTAGGACTCTGATGTAATTGAGTGGAAAATAAATTGGCTTATTCTTGCCTTCTAATAATTTAGTGAATAAAAGAACAACTTTAAGCTTCCCCCACAGTAAATATATGAACACAAATTGCCTTAACATGATAATACTATGGTTATATATATCTTTTTATAAAAAATACCATTTCTACAATATGATATGATTTATTTATCCACCGAAGCTAAAAAGATCAATACCACAAACCTTTTGAATAAAAGGAAGAAGCCCGCTAACTGCGGAGTGAATGTAATCTCTTAGCTCCGGATGTCGAGCTCTCTGCACTACTATATTCATATACCTCCTCCTTTCAAAAGCACCTTCCACCCGACAATAACTTAAAAATGAAAACAGTTTTTCCGAAAATACCCAACTATTTTTGGTATTAAAATTTTTCCAAAGCAACGAAATTGGAACGAGAAGAAGAGAAATTAGTACCAGAAGGATAAACTCCTTTGAGGAAAACAACTGAAGTGATTGCAACCTCCAAGAATTCCACTAAGATTCGAGCCGTCTCGCCTGCGAAATCCCTTAATGAGAAAGCACGACATAGAAAATAAAACAAAAATCAGAGAGTAAAAGAGGAAATTATAGAAAATAAAACCTTGAGGAGATTGAGAGTCGCTGCGATCCATCGTCTTGTCTACGCACGCCATAAAGAAGAAGGATCTTCCTCTCTGCGTTCCGGATTCAACAGATTTTCGGGGAGTTTAGAGAATCCGCTAACCTGTAATTCCCTCCAAATTTATAGTGTCATTTTTGCAATATGTAAATATTTTGATGTACGTGTTGAAATGTTAGTGGCTTAGGATATAAATATAAATGAAGGGGCGCACACATCTTATTTTAAAATTTCATCACCATGTCCCGGCCCGTCCCCGCCCGGCTCGGCCCGGCCCGAAGGGGATTCTTCAAACTCAAATTTATTTGCCTGCCCTAATTTCTCCCCAAAACGGTCTCCCAATTAATGATTGCCGCTCATACTCGTACCATACATTGCTTACGCTGTAATTTTTCCACCTCAGTTGCTTCAATTTTTTCGAACGCTTATTCTTTGTCCACGCAGCGACGCAAGGGGTAGTGATGGAGGAGATTGTGGAGAAGACGGTGAATAAGAACCACAAGGGAAAGCATGACAAACCGAAGCCATGGGATGAGGATCCAAATATCGATCATTGGAAGATCGAAAAATTTGATCCTTCTTGGAACGAAGGAGGAATGCTCGAACTCAGTTCTTTTTCTACTCTCTTCCCCCAATACAGAGGTACGCTATTATTGAAGCAGATATATATATTTTTTGCTTTGGTTAGCCGCTGGTTAAGTATGATACATCTGAAAAACGTTTGTGTCGTCTGTATTTTTAAAAGGTTGTTTCAGAGTAGATGTAGTTGATAATTGAAAAGTGCTTTTTGCAAGTTGTTTTATGTCTATTTTGTGGTGTTTGGTTGATATTATTTCGAAGTGCCTTTTGATATTAAAAAGCACTTCGAAGTCTTACGGGAGAAGTACTTGATGGGTTTTTCCTAGAAAGTGGTTTTGGGTTGAAATGAACTTCTAGGCTAGATGCTTTTAGGTGTTGTTGAACTTGAATATAATTATGAAGGTCCTCTTGATAGACCATAAACAAAAAACTTTTCTGATAATTGCAGCTTACAGTGAAAGAATTACCTTGATATGCTGCTACTTCATGTTATAGCTTTTTACATACACTTGTGCGATTATATAGAAGTGTATGCTTGTTGCTGGTACTTTAAAGATTTTCTACTTCCTAAGATTTTAAAGATATGCTTGTGCCTTCCCTTGTATTGCTCCTACTAGATGAGCAATTTTATTCGGTTCTTGAGATCTTTCTAATGTCGTTTCACAGAAAAATATTTGCAAGAAGCTTGGCCCATGGTGAAAGCTGCTTTAAAAGAATATGGTGTTTCATGTGAGCTAAATCTGGTATGTTCCTTTGCTAAATGTTTCTTTGTCAAACTTATGATGTTAAGTGGTTAAATAAATTGATTGCTAATATGATCCAACTTGATTGTGCTTCATGTGATTGCTATGTTGCTATGTTCGTATGTAAGAATCAGTACTTTTACATCTTTCCTTCAATGGATTCTGCATGGCCCTTCTCCTTACTTGTAACCTGTGGCGAGATGATCAATTTGTTGGACTCTTTTGAGCTAATAAGTATTGGGTTTCAACATACAATGGTCTAAAGCTACACTATCCATCCTTATAATCTCCCCACAGGACAAAGCTGTTCAATTTTATTTTCTACTTTGTATTTACGTGAAAACTTCTTGTACCCTCTCTTGCATAGTGTTTCTTGAGTTGGCTTGAACCATTTAATTTGTCTATTGATTTGATGGTTTAGAATATCTATATGAAACTTCCTACGGTATAAGTTTGCTTTATTTTTGAATATTTTCGATTGATAACTTGCATTTTCCTCTCTGCTTTTTGGTTGCTTGTCAGGTTGAGGGTTCCATGACTGTCTCTACTACCAGAAAAACTAGGGACCCTTATATTATTGTTAAAGCCAGGGATCTCATTAGGCTTTTATCAAGAAGTGTTCCTGCACCTCAGGTATAGTGTCAAATTTCTTTGTGCTTTGGTTATTCACATCATTATTTTTATAATCTTAATAAATGCTTGGTGTATAATTTTCTGTTGTCTATGGATTCAAAATTCATTATTTTCATCAATTATAGCAGCATGTAAATGTTTTTGGCTGTGATTTTCAGAAAACATGTTGCTTCTAATGTTCTGTTATTGTTCTAATTCAATTTATTGAATGAAATTTATGAAACTAGGCATTTTTTAACTCATAGCTGGGACACTTGACGATCCTGGGCTTTTTCACGGGCAGATTTCTCATTTGGATTTTTTTTAATTAGTTGTCTAATTTAAAGTTTAACATTATTTTGATATCTTAGGCTATCAAAATACTTAATGATGAAATGCAGTGTGATGTCATCAAGATTGGCAATTTGGTCCGCAATAAGGTATGTGATCTTAAGTCACTTGATGTTATTGATAAAATGTAGTAGTCATACTTGCTGAAAAGCTGAGAAGATATCAGTGGAAGAGGTTTGTTTATCAGATCTGCAATTCACATTTTAAATAGCTTTCTTGATGGGTATTGAAAGATAACTATTAAAGGGGAAACCCCAGTGCAATTGCAAATGGGGGTTTGGAATTTTAGATTGGAGAAGGTTTTGATTTAAGGAGTAAATTTGATTGTATTTCTGAAATATCCGAAAAGAAGAGAGCAAAGGGGGTGTGGGGGGTGGGGTGTGGAGGGGTTGTGAAGAAAGAGGAATGAGGAAGAAGAAGAGATATTGTACTTGTGTCAAACTTGTACAACTCTAGAAATCTCTTGTGGTCATTCACCATGTTTTGGATAGCTGCAAAGTTCTGATGATACTTATTTTTACTTAAATGGAGGCATTAATATATTCTATATCTATCAACTGTCAGAGATTCAACTCCTTATTACCTTCATTGATCCCCCACTGTGCTCTTATTGTCAAATTCAGCGAAACTGAGCAACAAGAAGTCAAGGGGGGTAACTGCTTACATGCTTTTATAAAGATTTCATCAAAGCATGTCTATTTTGTATGCAGGAACGATTTGTTAAACGAAGACAGCATCTTGTGGGTCCCAATTCTTCCACTTTGAAGGTGTGTACAGTTCCTTAGATTAATCATTAGGTCAAAAATTTCATACTATGAAGGAAGAGAAAAATTAAAATGATAAAGGGAAAAAAGAAAAAATCAAAGCTGCAGCTGATACTATTAGATACTTGTTGGATCCTATTAACTGGCTTATCTTCCATTTAATGCAGGCACTTGAAATTTTGACAGGATGCTATATTCTAGTTCAGGTAATTGTTATTGTTCTTTGGAATATAATAATCCAACTGCTAACTTGTTGGCTGCTATATATGAAGTGGACAATCATAGCTGACTTTGTAACCATATAGGGTAACACAGTTGCAGCTATGGGATCGTTTAAAGGTTTGAAGCAAGTAAGGAGAATTGTGGAAGATTGCATACTGAATAAAATGCACCCTGTATACCATATCAAGGTGCATAGCTGATGTTCTTGATTTGTGTCTCTATTTTTGTTTCCACTTTTTAAAATCTGAAAGCATTAACTTTCTGGCTCACCCTTTTTCTTTTTTCTTCCCCATGGGTTCTCTTTCCATACATTTAGATTCTCATGATGAAGAAAGAACTTGAAAAGGATCCGACGCTTGCAAATGAAAACTGGGATAGATTTCTTCCTAAGTTTAAGAAGTATGATATCTATTCATTTTTCGTTCATGTTAAATTCAGATATTTTTCATTACTTGCAGCATATTTGCTGCTATATGTTTCGTATTGTTCATTATGTAAATTTTCCAGGAAAAATGTTAAACAAAAGAAGGTCAAGAGTAAAGAGAAGAAACCGTATACACCCTTCCCTCCTCCTCCACAACCTAGTAAGGTAAGCAACTGCTATAATACTCTATTCCTAACATGTTTCCAAATTTTATGTTCGCTTTTAGATTCCAACTTAGAATGGATTTCTATTAGTAATTTATTTGTTGTCAGTTTCTTATTGAAAGAGTTACACCAGGCATTCATGTGTAGATTTATTCTTTTGAGCTCAAGTCCATCATGTTTATGTGGGTGCATATGATGGATTTGTTTCCAATCAAATCAAATTAATATATATTGGCAAAATTTCTGCTATATTTGCAGATTGACAAACTGCTGGAATCTGGAGAATACTTTCTTAGCGAGAGAAAGAAAGAATCGAAGAAGTGGCAAGAGAAGCAAGAGAAGCAGGCAGAAAAAAGAGCGGAAAACAAGAGAAAAAGAGAAGCTGCATTTATTCCTCCTGAGGTTCTATTCTTAGGCTGTTTAACTCCTTGTTTTCTCCTTATTTTTCCTATTCTTTTTAATTTTTAATTTCCCTTATTGGTATGTAAGTATCATTATTTTGCCAATAACATTCATAAATTTGTGTGTGGATATTGCAGGAACCATCAAAGCAGGATTTTAGTCAACCTGAAGATCATAAGAAAGATGTGGCTGTCATGGCCAAGTCGTTAAAGGTAATTAAAATCATTATGTACATATGTGTATATGATGGTAAACCAGTATGTGGATGCCGGTGAGAGTGGGTTTTACATGCAATCAGGGATTTAGTTGAACTAAAATGAGCCATTACTTTTGTATATTTTTCAGTTTTATGTATGTCACAAGTTGGATTATTTGCAGGAAAAGGCAAAGAAGTTTGGGAAGAAAAAGTCAATTGAAAATATCAATCCAGAAGATTATATTGCAGCTTCCGGCGAACAATCTTCAAGAAAGAAATAGAAACATTCCTAGTCTTGCAGATACTGTTCTGATGATATTTTGAAAAGCAGCAGCCAAAGTTGATCTGCTTAAGCCATGTACCGTTGTTTTCAAACATTGGGGAACTATGAACTTACGCTCTTCAATTCTTATCATTATGAGTCTCCAGTTTTGTTGTCAAGTGAACAAAATCTGTTCAAGTGTATTTTAGTACTGCTTTTGGCATCTGTCATTTGTTGTTTAAGCTTCTCAGTGTGATTTAAATTTGAGAAAAAGGAAATTATGTGGTTAGATCAAATATTTGGACTGATGAGTTCAAGTTGAAGACAGACGGATCATATTGTACAGCAAAGAAAAGGATAATTTTGAATCATCACCAAGAAATAAAGAAATCTTCCAAATCGCCAAACTTATTCAGTATACAAGGTATATAAAATATACATACATACCATGCCCAGCTCAATCCATAATCAAAACCCAAGATTCAGAGAAGACACAAACATGTGAGCCAGGATAAATGGGGTCTGATAACTCTCTTACGAGGGCTAAAATAAAAAATGAAGCATGAAATGTTTGATACTTAATGGATTATGGAGCAAAAAGTGGGGGCTAAACAGCAACTCTGCAACTTCACACTAATTTGGGCTAAGATTTTCACAAGGAGGCCCAAGTCTCACTGAATTGGGTTTGATTTGAATTAAAGCCATGTCCAGCCCAATCTGAAAACAAAACCCTAGTTTTGGGAAAGGACAGAATTACGTCAAGAAAGGAGGGTTTCTGAGGCGCATATCCTCCGTTGTCTTCCTATATTCTGTCTCGCTATTTATAAACCTTCTTTCTTCACATTACGGTACCCTCTTCAGACCGCTTCTTTCTTTCTCTCCCGCCGCATTCAAGGTCTGTACTCTTTCTCTCAGTTTTACTTCGTTTATCTACCTGAGATTCTTGTTTCCCCTCTGCCAAACAAGTTTTAGTATTCCCGTTTTGGTTTTACCGTTTGTGATTGCATTTTTGTGCTTTTTAATTTTTTTCTCCGTTTTGATCTCCATATGTGCTGTTATTCAGCTCTGATTAACTTTTTTAAATTGGTTTGAGTTTTTGGATAATGTTTTAGCGTTGACTTTCTATGCTTGTTTTAGTTTTCTTTCTTGGTGTGCCTTTTTAGTGATGGTGAAAGATATTGGATAGATCCTGTATGATTTGATTCGTTCTTAGCTTCATGTTTTGCTGAAAGTGAGCTAAAACGATTGGATCTGAAGTTTTGTTAAAGATATTGTCGGGGTTTCCTTCCGAGTTTTCTTAGTTAAAACTTTTTGGGTATTTGATTGCTTCAACTTAAAAGTTTAAAATAAGGATTCTGTGTAGTAAATACCTCAATTTCTAGTTTATGTTATGTCAGATACATCGATTTTTCTTTAATATTTGTCTCTCGTAAATGATTGATTTTTTTTTTTGAGCTTGTATGAACCTTTTTTCTTTTTAAACATTTTGGTGGGCAGGAAATATTAGTTGGTGTTTTCTGAACTTCAGTCAAGATGGTGAAGTTCACGGCTGAGGAGCTCCGTAATATTATGGACAAGAAACACAACATCCGAAATATGTCTGTTATTGCTCATGTTGATCATGGTATGACTTGTGCTGTTCTTCTGCTTACTTTTTACCTATTTGATTTTGGAATGCTTTAATATGGATGTTGACTTTGTGTAAACCTATTGTTCATTCATTCACACCCTTCTTAGATGAAGATGGATAATCAAAATACTTCTTTTGAGAAGGATGCATTCTATTTTAAGTTGGGTTATCTGTAGTTCTTAAGACTTTTGATGCTAGAGATCACAATAGTTCTTTGTACCAAATTTTCTTGGAACATAAGTTTATGATGTGATTGTAGTTGTTTGTAATTTGCTTTGAAGTGATCATTGTTGGTTGCATCTGTTTCCTCTAGCGACGTGATCAAACTTACTTTGATGGGGATATTGGTTGTGCCTTTTAGAACTATTCCTTGGATATTTGGAGTTTTGATTGCATGTGTTTTTTGGTACTTTCTCACTTTTGAAGTTGTTCTATTTTAATTTGTTTTTTTTCATTAAACGATTTTTATCATCATACAGCTTTAATAGAGTAGAACTGATGCAATTCACCTTGCAGGGAAGTCAACCCTTACTGACTCTCTTGTGGCTGCTGCTGGTATCATTGCACAAGAAGTTGCCGGGGATGTGCGTATGACGGATACTCGCCAGGACGAGGCTGAGCGTGGTATCACGATCAAGTCCACTGGTATCTCTCTCTACTATGAGATGACTGATGATTCTTTGAAGAATTTTAAGGGAGAGCGTCTAGGGAATGAATACTTGATCAACCTTATTGATTCCCCTGGGCATGTCGATTTCTCATCTGAGGTTACAGCTGCCCTTCGTATTACTGATGGTGCACTTGTGGTGGTAGATTGTGTTGAAGGTGTGTGTGTCCAAACAGAAACAGTGCTTCGACAAGCCCTGGGTGAAAGGATTAGGCCTGTGTTGACTGTTAACAAGATGGACAGGTGCTTCCTTGAGCTACAGGTTGAAGGTGAAGAGGCTTACCAGACTTTCTCCAGAGTCATTGAGAATGCTAATGTCATTATGGCTACCTATGAGGATCCACTCCTTGGTGATGTTCAGGTTTACCCTGAGAAAGGAACAGTTGCTTTCTCTGCTGGTTTGCATGGTTGGGCTTTTACGTTGACAAACTTTGCTAAGATGTATGCATCCAAGTTTGGAGTTGATGAGTCAAAGATGATGGAGAGGCTCTGGGGTGAGAACTTCTTTGACCCTGCTACGAAGAAGTGGACCAACAAGAACACTGGCACTCCCACTTGCAAGCGTGGGTTTGTTCAGTTCTGCTATGAACCCATCAAACAGATTATCTCCACTTGTATGAACGATCAGAAAGATAAGCTATGGCCTATGTTACAAAAGCTTGGTGTAACAATGAAGGCAGAAGAAAAGGAGTTGATGGGTAAGCCACTGATGAAGCGTGTCATGCAGAACTGGCTCCCTGCGAGTGCTGCTCTTCTGGAAATGATGATCTTTCACTTACCCTCTCCTGCCAAGGCCCAAAAGTATCGTGTTGAGAACTTATACGAGGGTCCTCTTGATGATCCTTATGCTAATGCTATCAGGAATTGTGATCCTGAGGGTCCTCTCATGCTCTATGTATCTAAGATGATTCCTGCTTCTGATAAAGGTAGGTTCTTTGCTTTTGGTCGTGTATTCTCTGGCAAGGTCTCAACTGGTTTGAAGGTAAGAATCATGGGTCCAAACTATGTCCCTGGTCAGAAGAAGGACTTGTATGTGAAGAGTGTGCAAAGGACTGTTATTTGGATGGGAAAGAAGCAAGAAACAGTCGAGGATGTGCCTTGTGGTAATACAGTTGCCATGGTTGGATTGGATCAGTTCATCACCAAGAATGCTACCCTAACAAATGAGAAGGAAGTCGATGCTCATCCTATCCGTGCTATGAAGTTTTCCGTCTCACCTGTTGTTCGTGTGGCTGTTCAGTGCAAAGTTGCATCTGATCTCCCTAAGCTTGTTGAAGGTCTTAAACGTTTAGCCAAGTCAGATCCTATGGTTGTCTGTAGCATGGAGGAGTCTGGAGAGCACATCGTTGCTGGTGCAGGAGAACTCCACCTTGAGATCTGTTTGAAGGATTTGCAGGAAGATTTCATGGGTGGTGCTGAGATTGTTGTATCTGATCCTGTTGTTTCCTTCCGTGAGACCGTCCTTGAAAAGTCATGCCGTACTGTCATGAGCAAGTCGCCCAACAAGCACAACCGTCTCTACATGGAAGCCCGACCAATGGAGGAAGGTCTTGCTGAGGCCATTGACGAAGGTCGTATTGGACCAAGGGATGATCCTAAGGCTCGCTCTAAGATCCTTTCTGAGGAGTTTGGTTGGGACAAAGATCTTGCCAAGAAAATCTGGTGTTTTGGCCCTGAGACCACGGGTCCTAACATGGTTGTTGACATGTGTAAGGGAGTTCAGTACTTGAATGAAATTAAGGATTCTGTTGTTGCTGGGTTCCAGTGGGCATCAAAGGAAGGTGCACTGGCTGAAGAAAACATGAGGGGTATTTGCTTTGAAGTTTGTGATGTTGTTCTTCATGCTGATGCTATCCATAGAGGTGGTGGCCAGGTTATTCCAACTGCTAGGAGGGTCATATATGCTTCCCAGTTGACAGCCAAGCCCAGGCTTCTTGAGCCTGTGTACTTGGTGGAAATCCAAGCTCCTGAGCAGGCACTTGGTGGTATATATGGTGTTCTTAACCAGAAACGTGGTCATGTTTTTGAGGAGATGCAGAGGCCTGGTACCCCACTTTACAACATCAAGGCGTACCTTCCTGTCATTGAGTCTTTTGGATTCTCTGGCACTTTGAGGGCTGCAACATCCGGGCAGGCTTTCCCTCAATGTGTGTTTGATCACTGGGACATGATGTCGTCTGATCCGTTGGAGCCCGGTACCCAAGCTGCAAGTCTTGTTGCAGATATTAGGAAGAGGAAGGGGTTGAAGGAGCAGATGACCCCGCTCTCTGAGTTTGAGGACAAGCTGTAAGCACGCATGCCATTTTTGATGGTAGGCTACTAGATTATTGCCAAAGATTATTTTTGCTGCCTTCGATTATGTTCTGTTTTCTTTCAATGCTGCTGCCTTCGGGTATCTATGTCCACTGTTGGAGTCAACCACCCCCCCTCTTGTTATTCTGCCCTTAGGTGTTTTTTCTTACATTGGTGTGCTTCTGCTTTGAACTTTTTCAACCAATTGAATGATAGTTTTGATGTTCAGATTATGTTTTCATTATTTGCTTTGCTTGCTCTGTGATTGCTTGCTACTTTCTGCCATTTTATGCTTATCTTGCTATTTCACAAGTGTTATGTTTTCCCAGAAAGTAGAGCTTTCGAAAAACTAGTGGACCAAACCGAATTATTCAGTTTAGGTTTTTTTGCTGATATTTATTTGGTTTATTAAATTAAACTTTTTTTTATCACATTTGGTTGGATTGTTAAAATTTTTTTCACTAAGCACAAACTTGTTGAATCCAAGTTCAGTTTAATGTCTTTTATTGGTCTGGTTTGGATAGATTTTAGAAATTTAAATAGCTCTATTCGGTTCCAATTGAATCTAGAACTACATATGCATCCATATTTTCATTTATTCATCGATGTTTTTAGTATAATCTAATATCACTTGGTGTATATTGTTTTAAGCTTTCGAATAAGCTGTTAGAATTTTTGTATTCAAAGCAGCAGGGAATTCATATTCTATTCTATTACATCTATACAGACGTAAATTTCAGACACTTGGAATCTGATTAATGGTTAAAAGATATAGTAAGAAATTATTTTGTTGGTTATACTTTCAAAGAAACTATCAATTCTATTGAATTTAATTGTATTTTGTCTTTGAAATAATGTTTTATTCTGATGGGTAAACCCTAAAATCTAGGATTTTATCGGTGACTCGGACATTGTAGTCTTCAAATACTAAAACCCTAAAAGCACTTGTTTGAGAAACCCTACTTCTTAAAATTTAATTACTTAAACCCCAAAATCTCTGGTCACCAAAAAGAGAAACCGTACTTTCTCTTCAAGTGTTCAATTACTAAGATCCTAGAGCAGAAACCGACTTTTTCTGAACGTTCAATTCCTGAAACCTGGTTAGAAGGAAAGAAAAAAACCTTAGCTTCCTTTTGGAAGTTCGTTTGATAATAGTGTCGTTGGCTGATAATGGGGGATGAAACAAATGGAAAAATGTTTTTTAAGTTGTTGAGTCTTGAACAATTTGAGGGCAGGGAAATCAAGGCAAGGAAAAGACTGTACTGGGTTGGAAGCTATGAAAGCTGTATCAGATTTAGCTGAATTTTTCTGGTGGAAGAGTTGGAGGAGAGAGGAAAAATTTGCTGAAGAGAACAAAAATAAGAATGAGAAACCAGAACATGCTGATTTTGAACTTGAGAGTTGTAGTATGGAAGCAAGTAATAAGAGAAAGGGAGGAAGGGCAAGAACTAACTGTTGCAGAAAAGCAATTTCTAAAAGTAAGAATTGAGATAAGCGAGACTGTGCTGATCAGTCACCAGCGCAAGTTTTAACTGAGAAGATCAAGAACTACAATGTTATCACCGAGATGAGTGGGAAGGATATAAAATTTTTCATTAACAAAAAAAAAAAAAGAAGTTGTTCAAAACATGACCCGAGCGGTAATCACCTCGGTTTGTTAATTTTCTTGACAGGGGGGGAGATTCTGAAGGTGAACGAAGAAGAGAAACCATCAATGAGGAAGAAAGGGAAGAGATTGTTGCAGGAGAGAAAGCAAATGAAATAAGGAGGGGGGGTGGGTGGGGTTGGGGTTGTAAAGACAGTGGAAGCATCCCTGAAACAATGTGATATGCATGCAATTCACAAAGAGGTACGTGGGATATAACAATAAATCAGGTTATAGCTATGTATTGTTTAAAAGGCTATCGCGGCCGAACATGGACTTAAAAAGGTAGACGATGAAGTTCAAAGCCTGGTCGCTTCGGCATGGAGAAGATGAGCAGATTTCCAACTCCTTTGCTGTTTTTAAGGGTTGGGGAGAAGGAAGGATAACATAACACCAATGTAACAAAACATTACTTTGATTTCAAACACACCCACACAACGCAAAAAGGCGAAACCAAAACTTCAAAATTGCATCGTTAAAAGAAATCATTTGATATTTCCCTCTACCGTTATTAGACCAAACGTCAAATGGGATAATTACATCCAGATCCCCGATTTTTAAAGTTTCACCAAAATACAGATAACATATTCATTTAGAACAGACAGGTCTCCTGTGCAACAATTTTTATTTTTTATTTTTTAAAAAAAATTATTATTCGGTTTCGTTTTGCTTGTACAACAAACTGCGACTGTCAGTGAGGATTGTTATAAGAAATGGGATAACATTTAACCTTCTGAATGACTCCGTGTGTGAACAAATTTACACAATTGCCCCAAGCCAAACGGCTGGCTTTTTTTTTTTTTTTCTTTTTTTATTAAGCACATAAAATTTTCATAACGTATTAAAAAAAAAAAAAAAGGAGAGAGAGAGAGAGAGAGATGGGGATGGGGAGGGGAGAATACACTTGATTTCCTTTCTGAGAAAAATTACAAATTCAGTATAAGAACTATGATGTAAATCCCAGAGGCGAAGGGATTTTTGGTTAGCGCTCCTTGCGGAGGAACAATGAATTTGCTTTGCAGTGTCTGCGTGTATCCTAATTCATGAATTTTCTGCAATTTGGCGCTTTACATAAACAGGGGACTTTGAATTCATCAGGTTCATCAGGATCAAACAAGTAATCATACCTGTTATATATACGACACAAAACACAACACATCAAGGAGTTGAATTTTCAAAAACAGGAGCCAGAAGACACAGAAAGAGCAGGTGAGAAAGAGAGAGAGAGATACGTTAGCTCGTCACCGGCTGATACGTTAGTCTTGGCAATGAGTACAATTCGACTCTCATCATCACCCACACTCATTATCCTCGCGTAGCAATTGGGCATACACTGTATAATATAAAGGGCAAAGCAACGAAGTTGTATTATTCAGGAAACCGTAAGATCAGACGCGTGTTGGGAAGAAAACATACAATACTTAAAATATGCATAACTTACCGAATGATTGATTAACCGTGCTATGTTCCCTTTGTCGGTGGCATCCACCACCACCTCCTCACTGATTTTGAACAGCTGCAAAACATAAAATCACCCAATTTAGTTCTTGAAATAGAATAGACAAGAGAAGAAAGAATGCATGAAAAACAGAAAAATTGCAACAAAGTTGCTTTCTTTTTTCTCCAGGACAGTCAGTCTGTCATGTTATTTAAAGAGAACTGTTTGCAGATCATTTAAACAAAGAAAATTTAACTCACATAGCAGTCTTTTCCATCTGATCGGTAGCACATTTCTCTCAGATCAGCAATACTGCCTCTGACCTGTTCACCGCGATACTCAAGAACCTGATGTGCACATGGAAGTTAATTTGTGTAAAGAGTAGCATAATAACGGAAAACAGCTAACATATAGATAATATATATCTGCAATCATCAGGCATCATCGTAGAGAAAAAATTCCTCAACCTAAACTGAAAAAAGATTTCAATAACTGATCATCATTTCAAAGACATGTACTGTTAAACTCTTACAATTCACATACCATTTCTCCTTCTTGAATATTTCTACGCGCAAAGAGGCCCCACCCGTGTATTCCAGATCTACCAAAGCAAACTCGGTCATGTTCAGTTCTCTGCAGCCGCATATGCAAAACTCGTTAAATCGTTAGAAAGACAGTTCAATGAGTTAATAATTACAAGGATAAAATAAAAAGAGGATATATAATTGCCTGTAAGTGGTAAAGGCGTTCACGGAAAGAAGAGAAACTTTTAGGCTCTTCTACTACCTGTCGAATGGAATAAGCAGAAAGAAAACCACCAAATTAGTTGTTCTCAGATCCCAAACTAGGGACCAAAGAAACAAAAACAAATGAAGAAAACAATGCACGCCATCAGATGTGAAGGGAAGAAGAAATCTTACCCTGAACGTGTTCAAACTTTGGATTGTGGCTAGAGAATGATGGCAAGGTCCCCTGACTCGGTGGCAAGTGGCTTCTTCCTCTGCTCTCTGGCAAGCAGGAAAAAATGAAAGTGAGAAGGAGGAGCCAACGGATGTGAACAAATAACATTGAGGGAAACCAACCCCTCTGGAATTTCATTATTCTATCATTACTGTTACTTGGGTGGGGGGGGGGAGAAAGACAGGGAGAGATAGATATGCTTAGTCAAAACAAAACAGACAGAGACATGCTAGGTACCTTCTTGCTATTGTTCAATCTTTTAAATACCCGGCACCGTGCAGCAGAGAATGGCTCATTTTCAGTAGGTTCTACTGTAGAAACCTCTTCAACTTTTATTCTGTTAGATGAAATAAGCCTCGAACCAGATCTCTTCTTATTTTGAACAAGGCTTTTGGCAGAAAAGACGCCCAGAGGAGTTTGAATAATTAAAACAGTATCAGGATTTGGAGCCCTGCATCAAAAACCATAGATTGAATACAAAAAGAGAATTACAGAATAAAGTATATATAATTGCATGTAATAAAGCACTTTCACAAGCTGTTAAGGAAAACCTGTGATAAGCACAATATGACACCATTTTTGTGATCTGTCTTCCATTTTTCTCCAAGGAGTGCAACTGCAAAATCAAAGGCATAATTAATACAATAAATATTGGCAGACAGATCAGCAATACGATTCGAGTTTAACATGGGCTAGCAAGTAGGCATAATTTTCGTCTTCCATATGCTAATACAATACAGACAAGACAAGCAAATGCAAGTAGGCTAAATCGACAATTCAGAAAACTATTATCAGAAAAACAAGCAGCAGCGAACAACCCACCTCCATTCGATACCCAGCCTTTGATGCACACATTGCATGGTAATAAGTGGAACACTTGCAACATTGTGTGCACGAACCATGAATTTGCTTACAAATAACGCAAATCTGAAACAAATCACATTAAAGTGCATTAGCTAAATTCATATACTACCACCTGGTTCAAAAACCGGTAAATATATGCCTCCCAATAAGTTACAACAAGTATGAATTACACATTTTCTAAACAAATATGTCAGACTCGAGATCAGTACAATATCACAATATCTTATTGAACACCAACCCTCCAGAAGTATTTAGGAATTTTGTAGTATCTCCTACCCAGCAATGTGAAATATACTGAGGTATTTTACCTTCACAAAAGAATTTGATGGAATACTCAGAATTCCAAGAGCAGGCTCCATCTTTTCATCACTTGCAAATGACACTTCAGGTTGAAACCATGCGCATGTCACATGAACCCACAACGAATCAACATCAGTTGGCTTTAAAGCACCTCCTGATGGAAAGAATACAGAAAGCGGATATACAACATAGTAAGGTAAACAAACCAAATCACTACAGCAATTTGACTGATTCAAATATATATATATAAATATATATATCCGCACAAAAGGATGACTCTCTGGCAAAGAATTTGTGAATAGGGTCCAGAATATCTATAACCAAGGAAGTTGTGAAGGAATCTGTTTCAGACAATGACAAAACAGATGCTTCCGTAAAGATAATTTGATTTACCATCATTCTTCAGAAATACTAACAACCTAAAATTCACAAAATATTAATGACACAAGAAATTCTGCTATCTAACCTTTCACAGGACAAAGGCAACACTCCCGCTTAATATCAGGTGTTTCACAGGCTTTGCAAACCCATGAAGTGAAATCCCGAACATTTCTTGCTCCATAGCATTCTTGATGCACAGCTATTTGACATCTGATAAACAAATAAATAGAGTAACAGAATTAATGTAACAGAATAGAAACAGACACATATCAGAATAATTACAATTCAATGTCATTCTGCAAACTACACTGGAAATCCGGGCCAAGTGCAACAGGCATAGGTAACACCAAAGCTATGTAGGCATAGTGACTATATAATTCTAAAGTACTTTAATCTCTGTTATTTTGATACAGGCAACACTATACTAGTGTGATTCTGTTAGGAACATATTCAAAATACAACAAAGTTCAAATTTTCTGTCCTTTTCATTGTACATCAACATATTAGGTGCACTGACGGGTACTAAATCACCATGATATGAAAAAGCAATACCCATTGGCAATACCTGTTGCAGATAATGATTTTGTTGTAGTCCCAATCTTCAACCCATCTACATACAGCACAGCGTTCTGTTGTCCACTTAGCATTAACTGGTTCATATTTCTCTGCCACAAAAAAGTGAAAATCAGCTACTTCAATGAAAATAAAACTGTGATCGGTTCAACAAAGGGAAAATATTAATCAAATGATGTAATTTATATGCCTAAAAGCAAAATTGTACCTTGCAAAAAAGCCAGCAACTTCTGCTTCCGCTCTTTTATAGAGGGTCGCTTAGGAGGTTTGATTGAAACAACTGCACTTGCATGGTACTCTGCTAATTGCAGCATCTGCAAAGTTGTACATAATCTATATATGAATCTTCCAAAAAGAAATTTTCTGAAAGGTACAAGATAGCTTTATGAATTTGAAGAGAATAAGGTGAAGACAGCAGATGAAAAGAAATCAAGACAAAGGTTTTACAATGTAAGGTTAACATTTTTTGACCCCTCAACCTAAACATTTTAGAGACATGGATAACAACACAATTATGAAAGGATTGGAAAAATCAGCTGTTGTACAAACCCATTGTTCTAGTGGTAGCATGGAACCTTTCACCCTAACACTTTTCCGCCAATTTCTCATTTTGGAACCTGTATGTAGTTCCCATTCACTGAGTGCTAGTTTTTCGGTTCCACAATGTCCACATTTGCACACAACTCTGGGACAAAAGAAATATAAGTGAACTTGAACCACACAGTATAAGAACTATAGAAGCAGATTTCAATCTCCCATTTCAAGCAAGCTAAGGACACAAAGAAATACTAGATATTCATGAATTGTATTTTTTCTTACAAGTGAAGGCTCGGATAATATATGCCTTCCAGACCTGAGCAGAGAACAGTAACCTTGTTGGGTAGGACCAATTGACCATTATTCTTGTTGCATCTGTATCAAACACCACAATCATTACATATAGAGAGGTACATGCAACTTCATGCAGAATTTCACATAAGAATTTTCAGGCAAATAAAGAAGATCAACTTTATGGTCTATAATCATTAAACATAGACATAACACAAAACACCCAACTGAAAAAATATGCCAGATAATACATGGCTCGAAATAGAACTACTTAATATGAGTTCAAGCACAAATGTCATAATTTAAACAAAGAAATCACTTACTTGCTTTTTGACTGACATTTTTCTGAATCCGATAGTTCAAAGTTAAATTTTGCTTTGCAAGCAGGGCAGTAATAATCAGTTCCCACAAGATCCTACATAACAAAAAATAACTTAGTCAAGAGAGTCCAAGTTCAGGAGAAGAACAGTGATGCAATATCTAAAGTTGATGAACATACCTTAAAACGGCTGCTGGAAATTTTATCACATTCTGCATGAACCCATACTTTACAACCATCACAGCGCACCTAAACCAGTGAGGAGATTCAAACAGTAAATGAATTACAAATAACCACTAATTGCAACCAAAAAGAATGAAAAACAGAACACAACTCTAAAATAGCAACAAGATTGTCTCACCCAACTCCCACTGTCTGAATGGTTCCAAACCTTCTTGCATATACCACAAAAATGCTTTGATTTCATTAACTGAAATAATGATGCATATAGTTGTGAGAAAACACACAAAATCAAAGCTTCAAAAACTTCAAGTGCTGTTGGCAGAAGAAAATTAATAAGAAAAGCATGAGCGGAGTGTAGTTGGTACAGACCCTAGCACATGTTTTACAAAATAACTGGCCTGCAACAGCCAAAGCTTTTGCTTTCTTTGTTGATTTGGAAGGAAAGGTCATGCCACAGCCATCACAGGGTCTTGTATCTTTGTTCTTCGCAAACATGACCTAAATGAGTAGAATTAAATGTTATGTCTTCTAATGATTGAATGGGATAGAATTCATCTCATTTAGAAAGAGAGAGAGATGAGAAAGCCGCTTTACATGGTTCATCCAACAACAGTATAAAAGAAGAAGAAGTGAAACCTGAATCCATTCACACATTATTTTGCTTCCTTTAGAAAGAGAAACTCACAAGGCAACCAATCAAATGATCAAAGTTCTTTGGGAATTTAAGACTTTCTAAAGTCCAGGCAATTTTCAGGTCACAGTTACAGAGACAAGAGCTTGGTATTAAGGTGTAGTCAAGTCAAGTCACTACATAAATAAAAGCTTTAAGAAAGATTTCACTCTGCAGAAACATGCCTTGTCAACAACTGGACAGTCGAGATCCTGGCTTGAACCAGTAGCCTCCTGAACCCATTTGAGAACAGATTCATCATAAGTAGGGTTTCCTGCTGCCAAGTTTATATCCTCTATCAATTTCTCTATAAACCCTTGATCTGCCAAAACGGCTTCTTCAAGTGCCACCTGCAAATCACTGGGCTTGCATTCATTCAATTCAGATTGCTCCTGGAACCTATATGAACCAAATCTCACATAAGCGCAAAGAATCATAACAAAAAACTATAACATTCTGTATAACAAGCCAGCTAAACACCTGTCTGCGAAATCTACAAATGGAAATAGCATTCCACGTTTGATCCATGCATAATCCTGATCATGGTCATTCAATGCACCATAATTAGCAACCAACTCCTTCTAAACAAAATAATAGAACACAGAAATTTGTAAATAGAACAAGCTCAACATAGAAAATGATCCATACCCTCTGATTTTCATTCCCACAGTGCCCCAAAAACATCACACAAGCAGCATCAGGTATGCAAGATCTCAAAACCAGCTCCGGCGCTTGAGTCATTGGATCAATTACAATAGCCGGCCAAAAAGGGTACTTCTTTCCTGACTTCGCCCACACTATATCCCCAGAGTAGAAATCCTCAGGCCCATATAATCCATTATTTCTCCTCTCACCATCCAGATATCCCTCTTCGCTGGTTAGATCAAGGACAATTTCTTCTGGTGGACACTTCTCATTATCAACATCAGCAAATTGTTGCTCATGTAAAGATGTTAATGAACTTCTCGAACTCGAGTACTTTCTAATGTCAAAACTCCTACTAAACCCACCTTCATCTCCTTCCTCTTCTTCACACAATGTACCATATTTACGATTCTTATATCTGATTTTATCCTCTTTTGGTTTACTCTTCACATTTTGGCTATAACTTTTGGGTGTTTTAAAACTGAATTTCTCCTTTTTACATTCAGTTTCATCGTCAAAATTATAATCACGCGAGTTACTCTTACTTTCTTTCTTCCAATTCTCAATAACCGAATCATTAAACCGTGAAGGAAGTACCTGAACTCGTCCCCGTGAAGTCCTCACTAGCGGTGGCCGCGAAACGTCCACCGTCCGGTTCTTCAATTTGGCCGAATCTGAGCCCTTCGATTTCGACACCACCTCGTCAGGGGAACAAGAAACTTCGGTGCACCATGAAGCATCAAAACCCTTCTCCGCCGTCGAGGAGTGAAGTATTCCGTGAAAACTAATCGGAAGTACACCAGTAGCTACCTCCCCCAGTAGATTAAGCGGGTAATAGCCGTTAGTTTTCCTTTTCTTCCGCTTCACCGAGTTTTCATCATCCTCATTAGCCGAGCCGCCGAGTTTACACCGTTTCAAACTCGGCATTTGAGATTTCAAGTTCCGCTTGATTATCATTCTCAACAAAAAAGGATCAACAAATCACCCACATAAATAGCAAAACACGAGCCCACTTCTGCAATTCAAATTCTCACACTAAACCCCCCCTCAATTTCACGTGAAGAGCCCAATTTCAAAAATTCACGTAAACCCTAATCGTAACAGATTTCTTTAACTAAAACAGAGAAATACTAAACCAATACAATCAACCCAATTCCCCAAATCATTCAGCAAACAAATAAAAGAGAACCCAATTTGAAAAACATTGAGAAAAAGATAAATTGAAGAGAGAAACCGATCGAACTGAAAACAATTCGGGAGATCTGTTACGACGAAACTTTCTCTCTCTATCTAACTGGTTCAGATCAATAGAATAGAGAAAGAATGCATATTAATGTTGAATAATATTTTATAACAAACTGAAATTAATAACATTTTTATGAAATAGTAGAAAAAAGAGAGAAATTTCGATTTTTTTAATGAAAGTTTTTAGAGAGAGAAAATAAGTGACAGAGTTAGAAGAAGGAAAAGCTTTGGGTCGGCGTTATCTAAACCGTGAGACGTGGGAGAATATTTTAACATGCGAGTGAATTTTGGCTATTGGTTAATGCTATCTTGCGCGTTGGTGTTGTGTATGCAATTTTCTTCTTCTATCGTTAGAATAGGAAATGTATGTTTAATTTGCAGTCTTGCTTGTTCCTTGTTTTTTATTTTGTTCTTTTTTTTTGGTTTTGGGTTTTGTATTTTTGACAATTTATGGTCATGGGTATGATTTTTGAGCAGAGAAAGATGATGGTGATTGCGTGGTTTGTCAGTGGGTTGGCTCCATGAATATTGGAACTTAATTTCTAGAATTTTATCAATGGTACATCCAAATCCAATTTAAAATTCTATGATTTGGGAATCGAAATTTGCTCTTTTAATTTACGAAATGTATGCGGTTGTTGATTTTGTGATGGTATGGTTCGTGTTTTGACTCTGCAACTTCGAATTTGCGAAGTTTGGATGGGCAGAAAAAATGTAATTTCGACCAATTTTGTCTGGTGGATGGAAAGTTTTGGCCATTTTTAAGTTGGTTTTGTTTTTGAATGATTTGTTTGCCCCAAAGTTTCAGCAACATTAGATATGGAAAAAGAATACATGAATTCACTTTTGTTATTATCATATATGGACCTTTATTTTATTTTATTTTGTTATCTCTGAAAAAAGTTAAATCGTTTTCGAATGCTATGGAATTCGTTCTTTTGAAGAGGATGACCAAATTTTCCATTTTCTGATCAGTCTGGATTCGAAGAGAACGAACGTTTGAAATAGCTACACTTTCATGTTCTTTACAGTAATTTTTTAGTATGGGGGATGACTCATATTCCAAATTTGGTAATGGAATTTAATGCTCATCTCGTTCTCTCGATGACTCTGAATCCGTCATGTTACGTGGCACAACTGAATTTTTATATTTTTTGTTTGATTTTGGTAGCTATTACAAGGTAAATTATTTGTGAATTTTTCTTCTTTTTTTTTTTTTTTAAATTCTTTTGGTGGGTATTTTGGTAGATGGGTTTGTGATTATGATGGTATGGAGTTACAGAAGAAAATTGTTCCGACAAGGAATTTTGGTTACAGAGATTAATTTAGCCAAGTATTCCATAGAAGAGAACGAGGAAGAAGAATAACTATAGTTGGTGTCGGAGATGGAACAAGGACCACGGCGGATTTGACGGAGTAATAGCAGATTGTTACCGGAAACATTAATCATACAACGTCGTGTCCGTTTCAGAATTTGTTACTGTTGCGAGATCTGCCAATGCACAGTAGGAGAGCTACGGCAAAAGTGATACTGAAATGAGGAAATGTAAGCACTGTTTATCCGAGTTGCAGATGCGAAGGGATTAAATTATAGAATAAATATCGGTCAAAGAAGACAGGAATGTGGTGACGTCTATCTTGGATGTTGAAGAATCCAGCGACCTCAGCATCGGCTTTGGAAGGTGATTTTGACTATCGGGTTTTCTGAAACACAGAATAATATGAGAAGGAGATGGGTTCTGTCCCAGGCAAAATCATACACTTTGGTTTCTGAAACAGGAGCAGCTTCACTGTATTAGTTGTGTGAAAAATGAAAGAGATGACATAAGGGGAATGGTTAAGAGCACAAGTGTGGTATCTGTAGCCCCACTAAATATTTCGTTACATCTCTCGAGTTCGAGTTATCTTTAACCACAAGTATGTTTTCTATCGTATTTCTTTGTTGGATCTTGAATCTTGCACGATTCTGCCGTCGTGAGTTTCTGGAGTAGCACTGCGAACCGACTTATTTGGTGATCTGATGCTAACCCTTTGAAGGCAAGCTAAAGAATAACGATCCACTGCTATTTAATTAAAATTTATCTTGGAGTAAGTTTTGTATTTGATGACAGGGCAATGGATGACGGAATGGCACCAGAATTCCCTTTACCAACCAATGGTAAAAGTTCTTGCAATAATAAAATGAGACAATAAATTTAAAGATTAGTGGTAGAGTTGGTTGACCTAAATTGAAATTCAGAGCAAGACCAGTCTTTTCTTCCTTGCTATATCGATGGTGAAGTGATTGATTTGACAATATTTTTAACCAAGAGTTCAAGGTTTGGTAGTATTCGAACAACAAAATTCAATGACCAGACAAAATTATGGGTTAATAATTAATTTATGAATACTAAATGATTCGATGGATAATATATATTAAAATTTAATTCCTCTGGTAACAGTTGCAGACAGGGAAAGAAGGGAGAAAGTGGTAAAATGGGTCTTTTTACTAAGGTGAATTTTCAAATAGGCATGCTGTGCAACAAAGCATGGAAGATCACATATTATCACAGGAACTTGAAGAAAAATATTTAAAAATTAAATCCTCCTACATGAACTGCAAATTATAATAATTTGTACAGCAACTTGGTTTCACCTCGCATCCGCTACAATGAGTATTTTCATCGTATGAAGGAGATCACTGCTATCAAATTGTGGTTCATATAAAGCAAATACTCGAAAGAATAATGCAAAAGCAAATCCCTACAGCAAAATATTTCAGCAATGAAGAAAATAAAACTGTGCATGAATTAATCAGTTGTACAAAGATTTTATTACAACAAAATATTGTAGAAAAAGGAATTATTTGGATGCGGGAATCGGCTGCTTTGCTTTAGAAGCTGATAATTAAGACTAAATATGGTCAAATTCAACTCTTTAACCATCAATATCTATCACAAAATCATACCTCGAGCAATATGCTCTGGAGAATGGGGATCTTTATGCGCTTCTTCTTTCTTTGCTCGTGTGGGACTGGCCTGAATACTCAGGTCCCAATTGGCTGGACATGCTTGTTGACAAGTACTACATCATTGTCATCAAATTTGACCTCATTCCAACAGCAAAAGCGCTGGTGAACGGCAGCACAAACAACCAGACCATATACAACCGTTCTTTACTTCACTTTACCACTAGCACAGCTTCTTTTACAGATGCAACAGAGTCCCCCTATGGCACTCCTTTCTGCTATTCACAATCCTCAATTGTATGGGAGTCATTTGCTGCAGCACACAAACCACATGACAAGGTCATGTCTACAAGACTACTATTAGAAGTTATTGAATCAAACTAGCTAATAGTTCAGATATTGCACTGCCTCCAGATCAAAATGAGTAAGGAAGTTTCAGTTCTTTCCAAGAAACTAGGCACAAATGTACATCAGTTGCATCAAGGAGAAAGATCATAACAATAGCATGACAAAATCAACTTCAGTTGACCTTTGACCTATTTATGTATACTGCTCATGCAAATTACTCAAATTTCTAACAACTCGAAACTAATAGAACACTTCATAACATCAGGCAAACAAAATGGCTGTCTTAAAAAGTTGCAGCTATAAGCTTAAGACTTACCTAAGACATGAAATTGATACATGTCATCTCATTTGGTGCGCTCGGTTAGCCAGACAAACTGTTTGTTCCCATGGCCTCCCAACAATGAATGACCTACTAATTTTGTTTTCCAACCTGCCAAATAAGATTCAAAATAGGAAAAAAAAAAAAAAAGTGACTAGAGCACAAAATGTAGAATTTAATTCCCATTTTCCATCATATGATATAAGTGGTAGCAGGATCAAATGCAGTTTGAAATATTCTATGAGGCGTATGAAAAATCTGGACTATCCAGATTGGCATGATTATTAACAGCTATATGGAACTTAATTACATTTATGTAATAAACAAAGAACAGCCATTCAGAATACAAATCATCTAAGCTCTACCCAGGTGAATGAATAATTCTTTCATCAAACTAGCAAGCTATTCATGTTTTCTTCTTACTCCAATTTAAATAAACTCAAAAGTTCGAACAGCACGCTTAAATCAAACAAGATGAAAAAGGAATTATATTTCTACCAAACAGTATGACTAACAAGCATCTGACCTCAAGCATTCTAGGATTTCATTTTTCTTTAAAACCTCTAACCAGCATCTTTACTAATCTGCAGTGACATGGAATTGAGAAAACACCGTTTTTTAATGTCTTTCCTAACAACAATCAAGACTCCCAAATAAATAAATAGATAAAAAAAAAAAATTATGGATCAGTTTGTATAACCACACACTGTACCAAAGCACTCATATAAGCGAACAAGAATTTGACATTCCAAATTGCATAGGTATAAACACAGCTAAACTTATTACAGTTACAAGCTTAGAGATCGCATACCACGAGACCATTTAGAAGCCAAACTTCCAGCCATGTCTGTACAAAGAAGAACCACAATTAATTTTGATGTTCTTACAAATAAATCTTAAAACTACTTTGCCAATAACAATCTCATGTAAAAGGGCTTCCCAACTTGGGATGTTCATTCCTTTGGAGCTAAAACAAATAAAGAATCACATTCAAAATAAAAATAGAAGCAAAAAAAATCCTCAGTTTCTCAGTAAACAAAAATACGCGCCGACAAAGACGGATAGAATTTGCAGATTACAAGAAATAACACTATTATAATTAAGGAGAGGTTACCCACAAAGAGAGATGAAAACAGAACCGCCCTGTCCCCGCAGAACCACTGCGATTTCGAAGAGAATAGTGTCAGAGACTGAAACAGTGGACCGGCTACTTGTAATAAGTTCAAGGGAACTAAATTTCGGGCAGGCCTGTAATCCGGCCCAGCCAATTCATCCATGACCCAATTGTCTTGTGAAATAAAAATTAAATTTTAAAAATAACCATTTTATAATAATTATTGGAGCAAGTTTGTGCGAGTGAGATACAAATTTTGCTCTTAAAAGTCAAAACAGTAATTTAAGCATTTCTCGTTGTAGATACTAAGCAGTTTTGAAACATTATTTTTGTATATTGCTGGGCTTCAAAAGGCGATAAGTTTCTACAATATTACAAATTTTCTACTGTTGGACTTGGTTGTGGTTCACCTGCCAAAGCCATCATTCCAAGTCCCGGGAGGTGAAAGCAAGAAAGCATTTGGTTTCTTAGTAACAAAAACAGATATTGGGAAGAGAGCTGAAGCTTCTTATATTGTCGGCCACTTATTATTATTCCATGGTGATTACAGGGTGGAGGAGAAACAGAAAATGGAATTGATTGGCTATCTTCTTCGAAGACTTGCAGGGAATATTACACAGGAATTTGTCATGCGTGGAAATACAAAGTATGCAGACTAGCTTCATCTTGCATTCACATTCAAAATTAGACGAGGAAAAGAGTTGGAACTTGAAAATATGTGCTTCGTTCCATGTACAAGACCGCCAAAAGAATTTAAAGAAAGCATCAAGTTCACCTTATGTGTTAAGTCTCTTGAAAAATGAAACACAACTATCGTGCACGCTTGCAGTATTACCATACAATTTTCTGACTCTTTCTTAGTAATTCTCAGCTTATGATTTCTATTTGAAAAACATAAAAAAAAAAAAATTTCAACAAAAAAATGAAACATTACGACGAAAAAATTGGAAATGTACGGTACTATTGCATGCACAATAACATGACCTCTTGATCCGATACAAGAGGGTATAAATCGAAATCTGCACATATCATGTCTACATTCTTGTAAGGAAATGAACTAAAAGAAAACCATCCGAAAGTTGAGAGTATGCCTGCTTTATATGCTTTTTAATCAGCCTTTGAAGCCAGGAAAACAAGGCTGGAAAGAAGAAACGAAAATCAATTCCTCAAACACATGGGAGAAATGAAGAACTAATTGAAAACATTGCCATTGCTATTCTATATAATATATATATATATATATGGACAAGTAAAAACACTTATCCTTTTTATTCAACAAACCCTATATACAACCCTACTTGGCCATTTTGGATTTACTAAGCAGCTTATTACAGAGAATAAGAGATTTACTATTTTGTAGGATTTGGGGAGTACTTGTTTATTTAACAACACCTGTTTAGGCTTTTGCTCAGTGTTCTGTTACATTTGCCAGGCTTCACTAATGATAATCTCTTCCTTAGCCCTTTCTTCATCAGACCTAGCTTTTTCATTCCCATTATGCTTCAAACTGAATTAGCCAACAGTCATTGCCGCTTGCAAACATCTGTTTCTTCAGTCTTTGCAAACCTTCCACGAATCCTTGGTTGACTGTCAGCGAGAGCCTTCCTGCACTCATACTGAAAAAATAACAATATTTAGAAGACACACAAATCTGCCAAGTAAACTTCGGATGGATGTGAAACTATATAAACTGTTATGTTACCTTGATTTTCCTGCCAAAGTTCCTTTTCATCTTCTTATTCCTGTATCTGGAAAGCTTTTCCCTGCGGTCCTCTGTAATGCAGCTGCCAATCATCAAAGACCGCCCTAGAGGAGATTGGATGTGGCTCATATTATCATTGCCAAGAGTCTGTAATAAAAACTCAGAATCAATGACCCAGCTCCATCTTGTTGAAATGGCCAGAAACATCTAAAGTTTTGTCAGTCCATACACTATTTAGCAAAGCTAATGCATGCCTTGTGCTTGGTTGCATGAATCCGAGGGGTTATGTCAGACAACACAAAAAAGAGAAACAAATTTACGCACACATACACATATATTATCTCCTTATAAGTTGTTTTCCTATTAAGGCATGGCAGAGCCTTGAGCTTACAAATTTTTAACGGCACTAGTTGGAGACTGAATTATTGTGCACGCAGAGAAAAATGTGGAAACCCTTAATATCAATTATTGGGCAGCTAGGTCTGTGAAAATCCCACAACTAAGCATTTGGGCAAAGAAATAATTTAAAAAAAAACTTAGCCAAGTACTTAAGTCTGACCTCAATGTCTCCTTCACTGAATGCTCTCCGCATGCCATAAACAGATCCAAAATCCATTCCTGGAAGATCAAGAAAATTTGGTTTCATTGCAATCCCATGCACCCAGTCCATTGAGGTTAAACATCCTGAGCTCACACTTTTCTGAAAAGTTACATCAGAAAGCAATTTGTTTTCTTGATTTTGGTTTTCATCAATCCTCATGACAGGAATCTTAATATCTAGGACCTCAGAAAGTGGTGCATCTATGGCTGATTTTTCCATGAGATCCTTTTCCCAGTCTCTGAAAACCTCACTCAGAAGCTGCTCATTATGAATCGAATCAATATCGGCAACCTTGAGTCCTTGAGAGTCTATGACATCTTCACCACACGAAATCATTGAAATAGCCATGGTGATAGGATCCAGGCTCTCAAGTGGTTCTTCAATGATAGGCTCTGGAGCTTTGAATAAATCCCCTTCTCCTCCCAGGTCATAGTCTGAGATGGAGGACGTAGAGGTAATGTTGCTCTACATTAAACAAGAAGACACAAACAAAATCAACAAATGAAGTGTAAAATGCTAGTGCACTATTAGAGATGAACAACAAATCAAGCCAATACCAACATCACCAGAATACCTATCATTTAGAATGTTCCAATACCATCACATAATCAAATTCTGAAGTTTCATACCATTTCTATGAATGAAGTACACATCAGAATATATATGCTAAACCACATAATCTAGTACAAATATCGACAGATAGAAATATTTTGCTTGACAACACTTCTACTTCAACCAACCCAACCTCCTTCCAATTTCAATTGTAGAATTAAATGCTTAGGAGTTCATAACGAATCACTATCCGATATTCATAATTCTCATGCTGGCGAGAGGATAGTAAGTAGTAACCAGGATTACATTCTTGGCAAGTATCAAACATGGTTACAAGAAAGAAAAATTTTCTGCTGAAAGTTACTGAAAATTGAACTGTGGAATTATTAAATAAACTTTTTTGGTCAAAGTTTCCAGATAAAAAGGTCCACATCCTTGTGACAACTTCCTATGATTACCTTAAACTTAATGAGAAAATAACTTGCTCGGTGAAAGCAAGGATCTACTTCTACTTTTCATGGGTAACTATCATATTACCCACTTTCTCAGAATCAATTTTCAAATCAAACAAAACTCTTGAAATGTACTAAAGACATTCTCATATTTTAGTCCCCTTAAAGATAAAAATAAAATTAAAATAAAAGCTTTTGCTTTTTGAAAGTGAGTGAAAAGCTAAAAACCGGCAACAACTACACTTCATATAAAAAAACAAAAGAATCCTTGAAGATCACGGAACTTGTGACTTTGAAATCATTTACCATTTATATTCTAACTTTTCTTTTGCCTTTTCAATCATTTCCCTTTATGTTCTGTTTGGTTTCTTAGAAAATGTGGGCAGAAGAAAGTTGGGGTATTAAAAAGCCTCGTCTTTGTGGAAACCCAAATAGCATATTCCACAAAGCTTTCAAAAATTCTGTATTTTCATCACACTTCTCTTACCAACCAAACAGAGGATTATAGAAAACAATAAAATCCAGCTAACAATATCTCAATAAAAATTGAATCTTAAAAATCAAAAACAAAGTTCCAATCAGAGTTCATTGAAACCACCAAACAAAATGTAAATTTTGGTCCATTTTTCAGCAATTAAATGGAGTTTCAATAACAGGACAAGGCAAAGACCAAACTGAAATCCAAAGAGAACCCACATAAAAGAACAAGGGGAAGCAAAAACAGATGTTGACGCACCAAATTTTCAGGGACTGAAAATGGGAACTCATTTTCAAACCCAGCTCAAACAAATGCCGATCATTGAATACCGGAACAGAGTAATATGCATACACATAAATCCAGAAAAAAAAAAAAAAAAAAAGAGAGAAAGATCAAGAGTGCCCACCATAAAAGAAATGGGCTCATTGGATTTACAGTACTCTTCAAGTTGCTGAACATCCTGAAAAAAATTCTGCATGTAAGGGAAAAAAAGCCCCGTCTCTGCATACATTTCTCAAAATCGAACCCAAACTATCGAAACTGAAAAACAGAGTGACTTCTCCGGAAACAGAGCAGAACAACAAAAACCCACTTGAAAACTTGAACAAAACACAACAGAGTAGAACTTGTAGTACTAGTAGGTATGAGCTCAGACTTTGCACATCAAAAGAGATGGAGAAGTAATATATACAATAATCCTGGGTCGCTATTAAAATCTTCAAGAAAGAAAAAATGGAAATATGTATATAATAAAGACAAAAGTGTGAAAGGACATTATCATACAGTGGGTTGCCCCTCATGCCTCCTATCATGCCATTATTTTATTATATTTTTTAAAATTTTATTATAGATTTAATCTTAATTTTTAGTATCTTGACTTTTAAAATAATGTTTTTGTATTCTTATGATGCAAATTGTAAGAAGGGAATGCACCAGAGCCAAAATTTCTTGTCACGTTTGTGGGATAAGACAGCGATCAGCACTCATCATTCAGTCTATCCCTTGTCAGACAAGGTGGAGCGCGTGTAGAACGCGCCACATGCATGCGGATGGTAAAGTGGCATGTATGCTTAAGTCTCTAGCTCCTTCGTTTTAGTAGGCAAGAATTGATTGGTAATTATAAATTAAGAGCTAAGGCCATAATGTTTTAAGGGCTTAATAATTTGTTTATGCTCTAATTATGTACAAATTATTAGCATATTAAAGAGTGATCAACACTAGCATTAGCCTTTAATATTATTATTTAAAACATAATATAATATCAAAATTAGTTGATAAAATAATTTTATGTTTAAAATATTTATTTTTTTATTAGAGTTTAATATTATTATTTAAATTTTTATTTATTTACTTTAATTTTTAAATAAATTAATGATAATAATATGTCGAACGAATATTTGTATTCAAAACAATCACAATAGCCCCATGTTACCTCCATGACAAATAAAGCATGCCATAAAAAATTCAATTCAAAGATGGAGTTAATTTTCACAGGGTTTGAACAACTTGGGATGGAATTTTGGTTCAACTATGAGCCTATGTTAATTATTAAATAGTGAACTTCAATTGATAGCCATATGTTCTTAGTGGGAAAATCATAAATTAACCAGTTAAATTTTAAGACATATTAAAACACATAAATTGATGCCCACTAGACATGGTTAAGACTTCTTTCGGCAGCTTCTTCCATTTTCCATTGGTTTTACTTCATAATGATTTAGCCTTTGAAATTAAATTATTTATCAATTAATTAATCATAAGCTTTAAGTTAATTATTACTCATATTAGATATAATTACATAGTTGAAAGACAAACAAAAAGGGCAAAAATTTTCTAATTTATTTTGATTAAACAACTATTGAAAATTGCAAGAAAACCAAGGGGGGGAAGACCTAATTAACCCAACTTCATAAATTTTCCTCCAAATCTTAATTAAACAGGCCTAATAAGTTAAGATTTGATCCATCATGAATTGATTTAGGTTTCAATTTTATAATTAGTAGTACAACAATGAATGATGAAGGGGTGACTAGTAAATACGAATCAATTCATGATCATAATTTTTAATTTGACTTTTAAATATTAATATTAAATTATTTTTGATATTGATGCATGTGTGATATTATAGCTCAAAAATCTATGGTCCTAATAAATCATTTTTATCATTAATAAAATTATTGAATCATGTACTCGGTTGAATAGAGTTTTGGTAAATGGCAAGAAGCAACAATGGGAGAGTGATTGCTCAACCATCTCCTGTTATTTGTTAAATTAATATAAATAAAATGAATTAATTATTCAAATTATTTATATTAGAATATCAAACAAGAATTTTCTCTTAATTTTTTGTTTAAATTATGAAAAAAAATATTAACATCAATAAATTAAAAATGAGTTAGGAGTTCAGCAGGCTTCTACTCGAAAAAGAAATGCATGGAGATGCAAAATGCAGAGACTTAAGCTGTATTATTATTCAACAGAATGAAGTTTCGATGCGATAGCTTATAAAACTATATGAAAAAAAGGAAGGTCCCCTTCTTCCTCTCCCCACATCCTTCTGTTGAAACTCAGAAACTTCTGCATGAAGTTTTCAAAAGGTTGTCTGTGATGCATGGAGATGTAAGCTTACAAGCCTGTGCTGTAAATATTATTATCATTATTATATAGCTGTAAAATAAAAGGAAGGAAGGAAGGAAGAAAGAGAGAGAGAGAGAGATTCTGAGTTCCGATTCGCTCAAATTATTCAAATTATCTTTCAGAATGTGGTGAGCCCTATTCCTCCACAAACTGTCAACTTATTCCCTAACTCAAAGCATAACACAGATGGTAGAAGAAGAAATGCACCATGAATTGGAATGGAATGGAAAGAAAAGAAATCTCCAAGCGTCACACTTTTCTCCAAAATAAATTTGTAGTAATTTTTTTGAATGTATTTTTTCAATCATTTCATGTATCATAAAATTAATTTAAATAAAATAAAATGCAAGAAATATCACGTCTTAATTCAAATTTTATTGTAAAATTATCTAACTTAAAAATTTATATAATTAGATTTTAATGTAAATTTAAAATTATAAATTATAAATTTTATTATCATCATAATTTTATTTTTATAAATTTATTTAAATTATTTATCAAAATTAATTAATTTACTCGAAGAAATGGAATTTGGGCTGTAAAGCATAAAAAAAAAAATTATAGAGAATTTCAACCAAATTTTTTTTTTTTTTTTTAAAAAAAATGGCTTTAAATAACGATGAATTAAAATTGAAGTATACACGTTGGGATGGCTATTTAAATAATAACCTTAAATTCCCACATTACACCAAATAATTTGTGAAAGAGAAGGCTCTGCAGAATCTAAAATTAAAACAACTAATAATAATAATAATAAAAATGCCAAACCTTTCAAGTACAAAAGTTTCAATTATTTGGTCTCCCTTTTGTGGGAAATAATATTGGGCCAATTATTGATTCACAGTTGTCTTGTTATTGACTGGACACTTGTCTTGCAGCCTTTTTTTTTTTTTTGCATATTAAAGAAAAAAAAACGTGTGTAAAATTGGGAAAAATTCCGAGTGGAAGGCAAAAATTTTGAGAACCCAATTTCAGAACTGGTTGACTTATGAAAAGGTGAATTTTAAATTGAATTTTGTTAATGGAGGTGGTGATATGAATTTAGCCGCATTCCTCTGTAAAAGCTTGGAATCTCATAATCAATTTTTTGTTTCAACTTCTACTGTTAAGTTGCTTAAGTGCTTTTGCTTGTTGCTGCCCACACTTTGTCGCCACTAATACTGTATTTCTTCGGAATCATTATGTTTTGTCCATGCAAAACACGCGAAATTCGAGAATCGGCCAGACGAAACGAAACGACCCCATTTCTGAAATGTACATTAATTGATGAAGAACACACGCAAACAACGAAATCGACTGTGTTTTTCGAATTTAGAGAACAAATTTCAACGAATTTAACTCTGGATTGTGGTAAATTTGTTGTTTTGTTCTACGATTTCGGAAGTCGAGTTTCTTAGCAAAGTAGTCTTGCACACACTTGCTATTTTGCACCAAAAAAACAGGGGAGAAACAGGGGCATACCAATGTTTATTCTGAGACGCCCGAAATTGGCAATTGGGAAATTCGATTGTAAGAGTTAAACAAGACAAAAATTGAAAAGACGGGTTTTCAAAAAACAGCTGGGGGTGTTTGTCGGATAGTGCCTCTTTCAATTACTAGACCAGTTGCAATGGGAATTCCTTTGATGAAAATGGGTACCTTTTGATTTGACATTGAATGATAAGCACTTTTTAGATGTTCAAACATGAAATGAGTGCATGACCCCGAAAGCAGAATAGCTTCTTCTCAACTCAACAATAGGCACAAAAAAAATAAATAAAAAAAAGTGCTTTTCTTGTCCAAGCTATGAAAATTTGAGTGCTTCCTTCCTTCTTTAGTATAGCTTTGAATCTAATTTTGATGTTATAAAAGGAAAAAAAAAAAGCGATTTTGAGGCCTAGTATAGGTATGAATGTCATCATCGTGATTCAAACTAGTTTTGAAATAAATATTAATACAAAACATAGAAAAATTCAAGAATAAAAAAATTGGGATTTGGTTTGTGCAATTATTAGTCCACATTCCTTCTCGAGGAGAAAGAAAATAGGCGATGAAAGTTGATGAATGATGTTCATGCTTGGTCCACTGCATGTACCGAATTGGATAATATTTTTTGTTTTTTTTTTATTTTATATTTATTAATTCATATTTATATGTAATCTTGTGTTTACTTCCTTCCCACTTTATCAATTGAAAATGAAGTATGGCGGCGCCTACTTCCTCCAAACAAATAGTTATTAAAAAAAATTTACTCTTTATTGAATTAACTTATAAAAAATATGTGAAAAAAATTTTAAAATCCTGTTAAGTCAACGTAGTTAATATAATAAAATTATTTAATTAATAAAATAAAAAAATTATTTATTATTAGTAAATAAAAAAATTTTAAAAAATTTATTATTTAAAAATTTTTATAATTTTTTATTTATTATTAAAAATAAATATTTTTTTATTCGTTAAAATTTACTTGATTATATTAATACGATAAAATTATATTATTTAAAATTTTTTATAAAATAATATAAACTCTAATGAATATTTTAAAAAATAAAATTA
>CP135553.1:430829-448721 GCA_032402905.1 Khaya senegalensis | reverse complement strand
ATTTTATCTGAAATAAGAGTAAAAAATTATTAAATTTTATGAAATTGAGATTTATATAATTTTAATACATATGTCTTTTCTTAAAAAGACAATGACTTGCAATGACCCAGTGAAGACTGCTACAAGTAGGGTTGGTGGATGCCGATGTAGGTGAATGTGAACTCCACTTCCACTTTGTATTAATAATACTTTCTTTTGCAACTTGCATGCCGTGTCACTTTCATCAGCCCACTTGTACTTATAATTTTTTACAACTTGATGCCATGTCACTTTCATCAATCCACATTCCATCACCGTCACTTCATTGAATCAACATTCTTATGTGTACAACTCTCTCTCTCTGATTTTTATCTATTTATTGTTATAATTCTGAATTTGCGTTACATAATTCAATTTTTTTTTTAATATAGAATTCATAAATTAGTAAGTTTAACGAAATAATTAGAGTTGTATGATGCATCTGGATGTATTTTATCTCTATCCCATACAATTATGTGCATGGCATGGCATGGATGCATGCGTGTGTGATGTGAGATGGAATACAACAAAGACGGATATGCAAGTGTCGGATGATCATGCGACAGACGAGATTTTTGCATCCCATCCCATCCCATCCCATCCATCTTTAGCCGATACATAATATGGACATTTTTACTTGAATTCACGAGTGTCTCACTCTCTTGTATTTCATTGGTAGGTCTATTTTAACTGGTCATGATTTATTTTTATTTGAGAGCTAGGAAACTGAAAATTATAGGAGCTAATCATGGGACCTGACTTTCACAGCATGAAAGTGATTTCGACAAATTAAAAATGAGCCGTCGAACAAAAACGACAAGTCGTTTTCAGCATAATATACGTATGTACACGGCGAATGGATCTGGCCTGAAAAATATTTATAATAGTAGGACAAATTGTGGTGAGCCCATTAATCTTTTTCGGGAAAAGTGCCTGTGAGACTGACTCGTGGGACTTAATCGGGCATGTTTCAGTATGCAGTTCATATCTGTATATCTTAGCTCGAATGGAGTGAAATTGTGTTTTTTTTTTTCTTATTATTGTTTTAGGCATTCAGATTTCTACCCATTTCTTTTTTCTCTCGTAATTGGATTGATTACTAAAATTCCCAAAATTAGTAATTTTATTTTCTTATTAATCTCAAGATTGTTTGAGCAATTCTAGCATCACTAATCATTATGATAATTTCTCCTACTCTCCTTCCTGCTATTTGTGCTAACCAGCTTAAGATCCGTGATTATCGCTTTGTAAGACGACAAGATCTATACTACGCATTTTTGGGCTTCGATGATTACAAGGTCGGACGGACACAACTCGTTACGCTTCGTGAGCTTAAAATCACCCAGACAAAAAAATGAACAGAAGTCATAAAGAGACGTGAAATTAACAACGTGCGCTTCCCCTACAGGGCGGGCTCATAAACCATCGGCGTCAAATTTCCTAAACCCCTACTAGCCGGAGACCTCAAGAAACGATAAAAAAAGGCCCCTCTGAAATGTGTCCCGTACACGCCCCACCATTCTTTTATCGTAACCCGATTATCAAAGGGTGCGGTGCGAATTTGGTTCAGGGTCATGCCAGCATACTGTGTAATTATAACAAATTTTTGTTTATCCGTTGATATGCGTCTGGATGCTAAATCTCCACGCAATGAAAAGAAAGGAGTGAAGACATCACAATACACACACGAAGCATTAATCCTTAAAAGCCAAAAACAACGACCATACAAGAGCGGGAGTGAAATCAAATGTCGCAATCGTCCGAAAATTAGCTATCCAAAAAAATTACCACCTACTTCCTGTAAAATTAGAAATCCACCAAATACTTTTAAAGAGCACCGGTAAGACCATTAGCTAACAGAGTTTCCAGCATCCTTGTTTACGAGATCTTAGCCCCTGAGAAGTCCATCTCTGGATGCTGTGTACAAAATAAAAAGATTTGAATGTGAAGTTCGAAAATAAGATGTTAAGCTATGTTTCTAAGGAAAAAAAAGAAAAAATATTTACCTCGGCCATGAATTTCTTTAGGATCTCCTGCTTCTGCATCTCATCACTGGTCGGCAGGCCCATGGACTTCTGCCTCTGATCAAACTGCAACAAGCACGGGAAACATAATTAACTATATCAGAAGACATGCAAATTCAGCTAGTATCAACTAAATGTGCACGACAATTTACCATCATCTTTTCAACTGTCTTCCTAGTTTCTGGATCCAGATCAGACAATTTACTGTTCTCAGGCTCGACTTTCTGAGTGTCGACCTCAGGACCTCCTTGCACCAATGTTTTCCACCACTCCATCTGATTCTGCTTGGTCAAAAGAATTGAGATGGAGTTTTGGTCCTCTGCAAGAAATTTTTTTTGTGTTATTCGTATTGAGCTACTCAATGTCTCAAGCATTTAAAATTGCTAAAAATATGTCTGTATTCTGCACACATAACGAGCTACCCAATACATTTAAAAAGTGTTCCTACAGAAAACACATAAAAAAAGGAATTCGATGAACACTAATGTAAACTTGGTTCATCAATTTCTTCTGGCCAGTTGATAAAATATTTTTCCTAGAAAACTTAATTCAGCTGTGTTTTAAACGACAGAAATCCAGAATGTGTTCAACATGCACATAAATACCTATGCTCCAATAGCAATCATCAGGCTTTACAGTCTGATGAAGCTTCCCCTGCAAATATGGCAAGTTAAATAATTAGAGGAGAGAAAAAGAAAAAAAAATGATGAAGAAGAAACATATGCTTGTATGCAAAAGTAGCCTAACAAAGTATGTAAACTTACATCAATAATTGGAGGCTGACCCTTGAGTCCAACTTTCAGATGGTTCTTCTTTATCTCACATACGACAGACCTTGATTTAGTACCAGTAGGGACTGGAACATTGATCGTCACCTCTTGCAGTGTCTGTGTCCAGGAGTAATTATCCAAGTCAAGACCATTGCCTTTGTTTGGAGCTGTCCAACATAAGCGAGCAAGGAATAAGGGCAAAATAACATATCACATTCTAAATTTTTACTTGGCATGCATCCATTAACATCCTTAACAATTACTTGACGACATACTTCAAGAATAAGGGTAACCAGATTTCACTATTCAAATTATTGCCACAGTCAGAGATTCAGAAACAAACACAAATTTTTCTCAAAGTCAAAAAAGCAAAATTCAAATTAAAACATACTTGGATTCAGAACAAGTGTAGCACTGTAAAAGAACTACTAACCACAAATTACAGTTAATTTGCTAAAACAGAGCACTCTTTTCTGTTAAACTCCATTGCAAGTGTAGGCTTTTAAGAATAATGTGGTTTTCAACATGGTATTAGATTCTAATTCACCAACAAATCTTGTCTTTTAGTACAATTATATTAATTAGAGTGTTATAATTCAAGTCTTGTGTTTTAATCAATAGTTTTTTCTTCAATCCAAAAGAAAATTTGAAAGGCATGATCAAAACAATAAGGACGAGAATACAAATACAACGGCAGTACTGAGATTAAAAAGCATTCAAAAGTAAGTTTATTTGTATGAATAAATCCGTACCTCTAACCGGATTTCCATTCGCATCCATCCGAACCTCCGACGGCGGCGCTTTCTCGACCTTATTCGAAGGCATGTCCTCCAATTTCTCCTCCTTCTTAACTTTCTTAGGTTTAACCTCTTTAATCTCCTCCACCTTCTTCTTATTCTTTTCCTTCGCCGCTCGCATCACCGCCACGATCTGCTCCTCAGCCGTGACCTTCGTCAAAAAGTCGCTCTCCTCAGCCACAAAGTCGAACGCTTTCTCGAAAAATCCAAGCGGATTCGACGGATCGAACGTCGCGCTAAACGAAGCATCCTTCGACGACGAGGATGAAGAACCCGAAGCTGATGGCTTCTCTTCTTCTTGATAATCGGAGATGATCGCCATGATTCAGTGAGTTAGTTCTGACTCGTAGTAAGTGAGTTTAGCGAGCAAACTGCGGAGTTTTTAATTTTTTCTGCGTTTTGATACGCTTCCGTGTTCGGGTTTCGGGAAGGGTTTATGTAAGAGGTTAGGAGAGAGTTCGAGAACCAATTGTTTTGCTTAGTTTGCAGATAAGTCCTTGTGCTTTTTAAATATTAATGGTTTAACCTCTTCTAATTGAGAAATTCTAATTATGCGCGGATTATGTTTAAATTTTCTAATTCAAAACAGCTTTGAAGATAAATAAAGTCAGGATTAGAAAATCATAACTTTGATCTCATAAAAACTTGTACTTGATGTCACCCTTTCCATTAGCTTAATAATAACTACATACTAAAAATATTTTTAATATATTTAAATTAATTTTTAATATGCCTCAGTGAAGCAAATGAATAATCCCATGGCTGGCTAGACCGAGGCAGCACTGTCCTTGATTAAGTCCTCTTTCAATAGCAGAATCCTTAATAAATTTGAGGGATTCTTCTACATGCATCCATTAAAAGCAGGCGAAAATCCGGAATCGCATTCGGGTCCATCTTGTTGGCATAGCTTAGAAAATGAATCGTCAATGCTTGTAAATAATCAAAACAAGTAGTAAAAAAATAATCAAATGAATCAATGCATTGCATCGTGGCTTTGAAATCGAGATTGCTGTGAAATAAATCTATTTAAGTATCTGAGTTAATAATAGATCATTAATCGCTTACTGTAAAAAGCATCTATCATTCTCAAATGAACCCTAATTTTACATTCGTGACGGTTGTGTTAATGAAGTAATGCACATTGAGCAGCACTTACATGCGGGTGGCCATAAACACTAGCTGCAATACCCGTGGATGGATGACCAAAGTAGCTTATTTCTTGTACGAGGTGATGATTGGATCATTATTTTTTTTCTAAAAGATATATTGATTAAAGTATGTAAAGTTTAACTTTATAAATTCTTAAAATAACACATTTTTATCTAACTTAAAATTTAGTTATATTTTTTTTTCCATTCAATTCTGTGATGTATTCGTCACAGTGAGATTTTTTGCATATCTGTCCGCCTCTATTTTAAATCTTATAGACGCGTCCATTACGCATAAGTGCTTAGATGAGACATTAAATCAGAATGGGTTTGACTCTGATAACACTTATTATGAGTTAGATTATTATATTCTTCTAAAAAAATATGTCTATTAAAATACATAGAGTCTAACTTTATAAACTCTTAAAATAATTCATTCTTATTTAATATAAGATTTGATTAGAAGCGACATTTGACTCATCTTCTAAGTTTAGAGGAGACGGTAAAAGAATAGTCAAACTAACAAATTAAATACTAAAAATAATAAAACCCTCCATATCTTCAATGTTGAAGGTTTATATTCTACTTTTGGTTAAAATTTGTTGAATTGATAACAGGGAGTATAGTGGAGCTAAGGTAGCATCAAGGACCCTCTACCCTCAAATAATTATAATTTAGATCTATAAAATAAATATTTTAGAATTTAATATTCAATTTGATGTTTAACTTTCATATATTATTTTTAAAATTTAGCTCATTAATTTTTTTAAAAATTTAGTTATTCAAAAATTTCATTCGCATTATGTTTATATTATTCTAATGATTCATGATGTGTAACGGTTTGTAATAAAAATAAATGATCATTAACTAAGGTAGTTCTTAAATTTTTTAAAATTTTAAATATTGAATGCGAGTTTTTAAAGTATAATTTTTATAAAATTTGATACTAAATTAATATTAAATTAATTTTGAACTAAATTTTAAAATTAACTAATTATTTATGTCGTATATCTTATCAGTTCTTACCATTGATTATAATAATTAATTTCATATGTTTAATTTTATGTACTCTTTTAGTACCTTGTTTAGTCAATTAATTCATTTTTTTTTATATATATATACATAAAGTAATACATAACTATTTAATAAATTATCATTTCATCATTTACTTTGATGACAAACAAATCTATTCCTAATTTGGAAGTAAATCAATACTTCTATGGCTGGCTAGGCCTAGACCAAGTTAGCACTATCCTTAATTAATCCTCTTTCAACAACAGAATCTTTGATGAGTCTGAGTGATTCTTCTATATCTTGGCAAAGCTGTTGAGGATCTGGAATCACATTCGAATCAACCGCAAGACAAATGGTCATCTTGTTCATATAGCTCTGAAAATGGATAGTCAATGCCTGTAAAATGATCAAAACAGAGTACAAAGTCACAGTTATTATCAAATAAAATCACTGCATAGTTATCAACCATATATAAGTGGAAGCGCATAAGCAAGTGATAAATATTTAATCATTTGTGTTATTAACGAAGTAATGAACTACACTTACATGCGGGTGGCCATAAACACTTGGAGCAAGATAAGCCATTGGATGGCCGAAAAAGCCGATTTCTTCCGAAGGACCAATTACGTTCGAGAAAGCCAATGTAGTGTTTGAAAGAACTCTGTGTGCTATAGCACCTGCTACCTGTTAGCCATGAAAGATATCAGAATTTGAATATATTCATTCATACTGTTGCAAGTGCTGAGTTATATGGAAGTGTTGTACCTTGTATCCGAATATCTGAAGCACTAATTTGGCTGAAGTAAATGTGCAGAAGGCTTCAAGGGAGAGTTTTTTACGATCTATGGTAGCTTTAGCTCCATGAATGTAATCTAAGGGATCATTTTGTAAAGCAATTTTCGTAAAGGGAACGAGGATATAACCAATCCAGTTGCCCCACCTGCCCTTGGATTCCTTGGCCATTATATCAGCCAAAGCCTATTGTTATCAACAGAGAACATTATATGCAAATGTGTCAGTATGATTTTTTTATTTATTAATTTTTACTTCTTGTAAAATATAAAATTTTAAAATTATATTGTAGCGAGGCATCAATATTAAAATTAAGAGAGTAATTGACCTGAATCCCTGTGGCTGGTCTAAGGTTGACGAGAATGGCAGCCCTGAGGCGGTAACGTTTTAGAAGAATGCTTGAATCGTGCTTCGCTTCTCCATTGTTGAGCCAGAGATTTGGTTAGAAATGACGGTGTCATGGTAATTGTAAGTAGATTCAAAATTAATATAAAAGATGCGTCTTCTTAGTACACTCTTCTAACTTGATTAATTGAACTAATTTATTGGGGACAGTTGTATCCTGCAACTAATGTGGGAGAAAAAAACAAGGAGGAAAAGTCTTACGAATTAGATTGAAAAATTCTGAAAAAAGTAACGAATCTGATGTGACTTTGATATTGATTAGAAGCTAATCTAGCAGGTAATTAATGTGGCAACAGCTGATTACTATATAACTAATATTTTGATAATTAAACCGGCAATTTGTGGGAAAACTCACCATATCTTTGATGTAGATACCGCGACAGACCAGCTTGTGTTAATCCCAACACAACGTCGTTAATTGTCTGCAATTCCAAGCCACGAAAAATTAGGAAAGAAATTATTTACCAATGGCAATTAAAAAAAAATAAAAAAAGGAGAAGGATAGACCACTTTAATATTGGTATCTATCTTCCCGTTTTACATTATGATGGGCATCGAAAGTCACAATCTATCCATAAGTTTTGGAAATCCAAGCAGTAGTATGTATGTATGTATGGCACTAATTTTTTCATGCATGGGCATGACAATAAATTTTAATGGTGCCAACCAACGAGCCAATTAGATAATCCCAAATCGGAACTTTGCATAATAAAATAGACAAATGTCAATGTCTTCTCCCTAATATGGGCTCTCTGTTTGGTTTCTGAAAATTTATGCTTTGGCCTGTTTTGCTCATTAATATGGGTGGTCGGAAAGGAACCCTCGACATACAATACAATACAAAAACAAGATTTCTAAACATAAATATCTGAAATGATCTCACGTTTTAAATTATAAAAATTTCGTATGAGGTGAATAAACGTACCATGTTCATGGCATTTTTGACCAACTTTATGTCGTCCAAACTAATTGTTTTGTGCACAAATCGCTTTGCAGCAAGCTCAACTCCAGGGCCACCTTTGAGAGGATTCTTCGTGTCTTCCAAAAATAAAATTGTTGCCACGAATATCAAAACATCCACAAACGTATTCCAAATTAATCGTAATGCCGACCATATAGTCAACAAAACCCACCAAAACCATCCGGTTCCGGCGCTAGAACGTGCACGTTTTTGCGTTGGAATGCTCGGCAACGCGTCGGGGTCGGAAGTTTTCCGAGTGCAAGCGAGGAGAAGAGAAACGAGAGATGCACCGTCGCCGATGGAGTGGTGGATTTTGAAAACTCCGATGGCTTCTGCGTCTGAGGTTTTGACGTTTAGAAGATGGAGTTCCCATAAGGGTTTTGAGCTATCCAAAGGTATTGTGGTCATATAAGAGACGTAATCTTCAACAAATTGTTCAGGATTTTCCATTTTCGGATCTAAATCAGGGACAATAACATGGTTTTCTACATTTACTGTTGTCCGAATCCATTTCATTTTCCTTCCTCGGATCACCTTTTAAAAAATAAAAAATAAAAACAAAATCATAATTAATCCATTTAGGTGGAGGAAATCAGGAAGCAAAAGAGAAAATGCGTGGCAATAGGAATGCCCTTCTTTACAAATTACATGAATCAAAGAAAGAAATCAGTTGCTTTCTAATGTAAACAACTCTTTCAACTCATTTTGCATTTCGTAACAGGGCCCATGTGCGAAGAAGACAAAATGGGCTAGCAATTACTTCACGTTCCTAATTTGTCCCCTCTGAATCTTCTGTCAACATTCTTACCAGTTAATCTAATTTTCCTTTATGGTGTTCCACCGAACACACAAGTCTGAAAGTTTGCATATGCTGTTTAATGCTAGGAACGTGTAGAGGGATCTTTTTCACAGAAAACACAAAAACTCTATTGAAGTTCAATAATTAACTAAATATTTCTACATAAAAAGTGGATTTGTTAGTAATCTTTTCCTTATTTTAAGATTTTTAACACATATAATGTTCCATCAAAATGGGATTACATTAATACATCTACAAAGATCAAAATCAAACCACATCTAATATGTGAATTAAGAAGGGAAGGAAAGCAAACAAGCTAAGAACAAAGAAACTTAAACAGAAAAGAAAAGTCATTTCCAACAGAATAAAGATGAAGCCAGCGGAGAAAATAAAAACAAATCAAAAGAAGACAAATCCCCATCGCAAAAAAGAAAAAGGTGGTTCATAATGTCTATGATCTGTTTTCATAAAGTATTAGAAATATTATTGTAATAAACAAGGTAGTTAGTTGAAGAAGAAAGCAATGAAGCAATGAATTTAAATCTATAAATTCTTACCAGGTTGCTAGAGAAACGAGGATGCTTGATCAAAGTCTGCTGCAGTCCTTCCTTAATAACACTGGGGTTAATGCTAATCTTGCAACCTAGAATCGCTACAATATGACAGTTAAATTTCGGCGCATGGAACAACCGAGCCGCCGGACTCAACGGTTCTTCCTCCTCCGTCGACGCTTTGCCGGCGCCCCCCTCCACCATTTTTTCTGCAGCTCTGATCTCTCCCCTTTCTCCTCCTCGTGCCGTTTGGTTTTAAACACTCATGGATGAGCTGGAGTTTTCAGGGTTGGAATTGATTTGATTCAATTTGTTTCCTGCGAAAGCCAGGCCAGCGGCGATAGTCAAAGTTGAAGACAGGCTCTCTGTAAAGAACTCCTTCTGGGAAACGTCAATGCGTCTGGTATACTCTATAAATAAAGCAGTTGATAATTTAATAATCTATTACTTTATTTTTTAAATATTTTTTATATTAATAAATATGCTTAATAAATGATATTAGTTAGGCATATGTTATGGGTCCGTGAAAGTTTCAGTTTAGTTCCTTCTATTACATTAACATATTAATATATAAAAAATAATAAATCATCTAATTAATAAAAAAAATAATTATTTATTAATAATAAATAAAAAAATTTAAAATAAATTTTATTTTAATTAATATAATATAAAATTTATATATTATATTTTAATTTTTTATTTATTATTAATTAAATAATTTTTTATATTATTTATATTAATATAATAAAAACATTCTACCCTAAATTTGTTCAATAAACTGTTGTGTACTTACAATTAATGTAGATGTCAGACGATTATTGTGGATCGTATAGTACTTGGCAGCAAATATCGTGCCTGCAAGCAATAATAATATTATGAATGTTGGACATTTGACAACAAGCCACATCTTAGTGATGGTGCCTAGTGAATTTCATAGTTATAATAATTTCCAAAGTTGGGCCATGAGTATATTTTTCATAATTATTTGTAAAGTCGCACGTCTAGTTAAATGGGATGGAAGTTTGTAAAATTTAATTTTGTATTTATTATTATAAATTAATACTAAACTCTATAATTAACTAATCATCGTCCCATAATTTTATATAATTATTAATTTACAAAAAAATTTTATTATTAATAATTAAAAATTTAATATATGTAAATATTTTTAATTATTCAACTTATAATTAAGCCATATAGATGAATAATGGAGAATTTGTGTTCTATATTTATGTCAATAAATTTATTTTATTGTCTAATTAGGACTTTATATTGGGCCACAACTAGCAACTCACCTTACCCAACCTCCCACAGAATGAAGGCCTAGGCACAAAATATAGCAAGCCGAATCGTTACCCAGAGCGGATTTGGTCTCAGAGAGAAAGGACTGTTGACTTGAACCCCGTCCTTGGCTTCAGGGAGTGGCAAGCAGATCGGAACTTTAATTAGACAAATGGCATAAGGAGGCTTTCCTTTGTTAGACAAGAGGCGACCAGAGGAAGTAAGAAAGTTCATACAGAACAAGTAGCCCGTCTGTGGGTTAAGGACCATGAAACTGAATTGGTTGATTCTCTGCTCCGTATGTTTAGCCCGCTCGTCGGGGGTGGGTGGGGCAGCTTTTCTTAAAAAAACTGAATATTATGATAAAATAATAAGAACCAGACATTGGTGGGGGTGTAGCTCATATGGTAGAGCGCTCGCTTCGCATGCGAGAGGCACGGGTTCGATTCCCCGCACCTCCATTTTGGATCGCAGAGTTTAAGTTGAAGTTTCTTAACATCACAGCTCACTAATAGCAAGAACTTCTGAGATCTTGCCACGAAAATTGCCAAATCCTTGCTTTTTCCAAAGTAAATTATTACAAGCTCATAGGCTTCGAGTTCTGGAATATACACAATTAAATAAACCAGCCATTTACTTGAGTCTGTAAATTACCATATAATGTAAACCAAATTATCAACCTGTGGTTGCTTTTAGTCATAAATCATTATTCACCCCGTCTCAAGAATTCTCGTAGTGCTTCTCACAAAACCTCACTTATGAATGAGGCTTTCTCCCTTTCGTACCACACACACAGAGATAGACACTTGCATATTAATGAAGAAACTCAATAAAATTGCTTAAAACACTCCACTCGCAGAATCTTTCATTCTGACAAGGCAAGTACTGCGGTTCATTCTGTTTTGCTACTGTTGTCCCTCAAATGCTCCGAGTTCTAAATTTTAACAGTGAATCAACTCTTTTTTCTATGTTAATGAGTTGTAGTTATATATGCGAATGTTTACGATTGTTTGTTGATGAGCGCAGGGAAAGCAACCAGTATCTTACCATAGTCATTGGGTTTGGGGTGGTTTTCCGGGCCAGTCCTAAATTTTTCCACGTTTGACAAGCAAAATTATCCCCCGCCCAATTCAGTAAGGGAATAAGTGGGTGGAAAAGCTAGTTGAGAGCTCAGGAGATAAGCAGTGATTCATACTGAAGCCATTGAAGTCGTCTTTTCGAACGCTTCAGCAGGCCTAACATTTATTGGAAATTCACGGCGCAGTTCAACTTGTTTTTCGGGTGTGGGAAAGGAAGGACCAACGGCAACGAGATTGTGGATGATGCTGAGAGATGAAGGTGTGGGTACGCACTGTGACGACTCCAATGGGGATAGAAAGGTAGACTCCAATATGTCCATGGCTATTTTCAAACAAAGAACCAATTCAATCAATTTGACTTGCACACACTTAACACTTTTTTGGGCCCTATAACCGAGCGAATTCTAGTTTCGGGTGCTTGGCCCACTCCGCCTGTGCTGTGACCGTGATCAGTTTCCTCCAGCCATTCGGTTTCACGGTTTCAATTGTAGTGTTCGTAGTAAAGAATTTGGAATTTCTGCTTATGCTTCTGCTTTGTTTATCTAAGTTTCACAGGTCTGCTAAATGAAGTTTTTATTTGTATTTACCGGGCATCAATGGCCGGGGAGAATAAAATCTCATGGAACTTAAAAAATTTAGAAATCTGTGATCAATATTCATTAATGGCCTAACGAGAGTACTGCCTTAGGAAGTGCTGTTGCTCAACAGCACCAAAAATCACTTTCTGGAACCAATTGTTTCGCCTATTTTGTAGATAAGTCCTGGTACTTTCTGGAAATTAATTCCATGACAACGCCCAATGTAATTTGTGTATAACAAATATAAAAGATTATCACATTTTTATCGAGGAATTTGATTTTTTTTATTATTTTCATTTTTAGTGGAGGAATTTGGGATTTTTTTTTTGTAACTTAATTAAAAAAAAAAAAACAATGACAGTTCATCATTTATTTCAACAACAGTAATAAAATATGTTTCTATGAAGTAAATAAATAACCCCATGGCTGACTAGACCGAGGCAGCGCCATCCTTGATTAATCCTCTTTCAATGGCAGAATCCTTGATAAGTTTGAGAGATTCTTCTACATCCACACAAAGCTGGTGAGGATCCAGAATCACATTCGGGTCAACCGCAAGACAAAGGGTCATCTTGTTGGCATAGCTTTGAAAATGAATAGTCAATGCCTGTAAATAATCAAAACAAGTAGTAAGAAAATCAGATGGACTATGACTTTGAAATCACCTTTGCTATGAAATAAAACTGAGTTAATAATAGACACAAACTACTGACTGTAAAAAGCATATATCAGTCTCAAATGAACCTAATTTTACATTCTTGACAGTTGGTTGCGTTAATGAAGTAATAAACATTGGACAGCACTTACATGCGGGTGGCCATAAACAGTAGGAGCAATATAAGTCAGCGGATGGCCAAGGAAGCTTATTTCTTCTGCAGGACCAGCCACATTTGAGAAAGTCAATGTAGTGTTTGAAAAAACTCTATGCGTTAAAGCCATCGATGCCTGTTATGTCAAAACGTAACCATAAGAAATCAACTCTTGTAATGTTGGACATTCGTATGTATGTAAAGGATAAATTTATAATTAAAGGTGTTTGTAGTTATATATGTATGAAACAGAAGGTGTTCTACGTACCTTACGTCCAAAAAATTTAGTCCCAAGCTTGGTAGTTAAAAATGAGCCAATGGCTTCCAGGGAGAGTTTTTTCCGATCCATGGCAGCTTTAGCTCCACGAATGTAATCTAAAGGGTCATTTTGTGAAGTAATATTCGTGAAGGGAATGCTAATATATCCAATCCAATTGCCCCATTTGCACTCCGATTTCTTGGCCATCATATCAGCCAAAGCCTGTTATTAATTTGCTCAAAATATTGTAAGATTTTTCGAGTTACATATATGTTAGAACAGTAGGAATTTTAATGGGAGAAATAATGACCTGGATTCCTGCAGCTGGTCTGAGATTGACTACAACAAGTCCCCTAAGGCGTAAATTTTTCCGAAGAATATTTGAATCGTGATTTGGCCCTACATTTTGCATAGCAGTTATATGTACTTCGGATTATTTGGACCGGGGAGAAGGTCGGAATTATGTAGGTTATCCAGATATCTACTCGAATGGGTTCTAGTGATTCATCTTCCACGTTCAGAGGAGATAATAAAAGAACAATCAAAGCTAGCAAATTAAATAAAGCAAAAAAATAACTCACATGTTCGATTTAGATACCGCAAGAGACCAGCTTGTGTTAGTCCCAACACAACATCGTTGATTGTCTGTTGGTTAACTCAGCCACCAAAAAGAGGGAAAGAAATTACTCCTACGATTACTACATAATATAACGTAAATAAGTAGATTAATTAATAATTAAACGTACCATGTTCATTGCATTCTTCAGAAGTTTTATATCATCCAAACTAAATGTCCGGTGTACAAATCGCTTAGTAACATGTTCAACTCCAGCGCCGCCTTTGAGAGGATTCGTCGTGTCTTTCAAAAATATGACGGTTGCCACAAGCGTCAAAACATCCACGAATGTGTTCCAAATCAATCGTATTGCTGACCAAATTACTGACGAGGACCAACAAAACCATCCGGTTCCGACAGTCGGACGAGCACGGTTTTTCTTTGGAATGCTCGGCAACGAGTCGGGGTCGGAAGTTTTCCGAGTACAAGCGAGGAGAAGAGAAATGAGTGATGCACCATCGCCGACGGAGTGGTGGATTTTGAAAACTCCGATGGCTTCTGCGTCTGAGGTTTTGACATTTAGAATATGGAATTCCCACAATGGTTTTGAGAGGTCCGTAGGGATTGTGGTCATGTAAGAGATGTAGCCTTCAACAAATTGTTCAGGATTTTCCATTTTCGGATCTAAATCAGGAATTATTACGTGGTTATCTACATTTACTATTGTCCGAACCCATTTCATTTTTCTTCCTTCAATCACCTTCTCACCAAAAAAAAAAAAAAAAAAATACATGCAAAAAGATTGTTATAAATTATCAATGTAATAATTTATAAATGCAGCTACAAAAACCAAACCAGATGATGAAATTACAGTTCAAAAAACTAAAATATCTATTGTGCTTGATTTGAATATGTAGTCTTATAGTCTTGCATGATAATAGATAGTTTGTCTAAATTTTTAAATAATTTTTCAATCCTTATATTAATAGACTTTCAGTTATATGCAAAATATAATTAATAAATACACTATAAATAATACACATATAAAATATAATATTAACTATTTAATTTGTTCAATCCAATTATTTACAAATGGTATGAGAATTTGTGTGTGTGAATATAAAACATGGGAACATCAAAAAAGGAAAGCAAAGGAGCCATGAATTTAAATCTATAATATATAAATTTTTACCAGCTTGCTAGAGAAACGAGGATGGTTGATCAAAGTATTCTGCAATCCTTTTTTGATAGTACTAGGATTAATGCTAGTCTTGCATCCTATAATTGCCACAATATGACAGTTAAAATTTGGTGCATGTAACAGCCGAGACACCGGACTCAATGGCTCTTCCTCCACCAGTCCTTCGCCAGCGTCCCCGACCATTTTTGCAGCTCCTTCTCTGATTCCCTTCTTTCTTTCTTCCTTCCTCTCTTGTTTGAAGACAAGTTCTTTATGAAGAAGGGGGGTTGCGAAAAACATAATTGGGCTGCGTATAACATACATAAACCTGATTGGCTTTGAGAATTTTTTTTGTTAATTAATAATGGATTGGAAAGTGCAATATCTATAAACACAATTTTGCACGACCACCTCAAATTTCCATAGTCAATAAGCTATATAGGAGTGTCCATGTGCAACTCGATCTCGCCATTTAATTTTAAGGCTCATAATCTTTTAGTGCCAATAAATTTTTATTAAAATAAAATATAAATTTTTAAATCTTTTCTTTTTTAATTGTTATCTGATCAAAATAGATGAATAAATGAAGATTTAATCAATTAACAATCTTTTTTTCTTCTGTTTGCAGAATTCAAGAACTTTGGGGATCTTGTCAAGAAAATCGTCAAATTATATATAGATCTGTCCATGTGCGACTCGGATTTGTCATGTTAATATAAGGATCATAATCTTTTAGTATCTATAAATTTTTTATTAAAAGAAAAAATATAAATTATTAATTCTTCGTTTACTTGTTATCGATTAAAATAAATGAGTAATTGAAGATTTATTCGATTAATAATTTTTTGGCTATATTGATAACAAAAAAATTTTTTATTTGGCAAGTTGGATATTGTCTCGGATCAGCTATTGCATTGCTTATAGGAAAAAAACTTGACAAAAATGGGTTGTCCAATCGAAACTTTTCTAATCACCCACCATTTCTGTCTGCTCCGATAGAACGTATTAAAAATTAGAAGTTGAAGCATTGAATTCGGTTTGCAAGCATTGCTGATAAAAGCAGGATTTGCTGTTGAAAATGACTCGTACTAGTTTTACGCGTTATCTGGATGGATTCCGCAGTTATTCCTGAACCCAGCTGATCATATTGGCTCAGAGTATATCGGTATTTTCAGCACAAGAAGATCATGGAGGAGACCGGCGCAAGCAAAATTGAAAGACTTGCATCACAGCATTCGGCAGGGAGTATGATTTTTGGTGTATTAGGGACAGAACCATTGCATTTGCTGCCTTCAGCAAATTTGACTGTAAATTTGAGTCAGTGTCCTGATTTTAAACGAGCACATTCATCAATGGCGGGATCAAAATTTTTATGTGTTAAGAGTAATCAAGTTGCAGGAGCTTCATGTGAAGGTGCAGCTTATTAGAGAAAATCTGGGAATTGGGAAGATTTCTGCTATGGTAGTTAACAGGAAAGCTGAGCAGGCAGAGAAGAGATGAGCTGGGATTATAGTCTGTTAAAATTCTATTATGGATCTTACTGTCAAGTTACCTAGCTTAGCATTTATGTAACCATTTTTATTTATCTTGTATATAAGATTAGAAGTAAAATCTAGAATTCTCCATGATGTACTGTAAATATATGGTTCCTCTACCTTGATCATTTGCACAGTTTTTCTAAGAAATATAAGCATCAATAAAATTCAGATTTCTCTCAATTTTCTTCCGTCTTTTCTCAGTAAACAAACAACACTTTTTTAGCATTTCCAACTTCATGGTCCGTCCGAGCTGCACATCTTCAGGTAATTTGTGAATTCTGTTTTCTGATGATTTTCAAGAATAAATTTGTCTTGTGGAAATCAATTCCATGAATTATCCTGATCACAAGTATAGTTATATGCTAGAGAATTTTGCACACCGGAATTATCATTGGCTGAGGAATTTTCTACGAGTGAGGGTGATAATATATATGATCAATTGTAGATATATACTCTTGATCAAAGAATGTTCTATGAAGCTAAATCAACAGATGAGGATACTACTGCACGATCATAGTATTTTGAGTTCTGATTTATGTCCTCTTAAAAAAAAAGTTTTTAATTCGGAAAATTGAACCGAACACTCCCGTTTTCAAGACTCAATATTGACATTTTCTTGTGTAGGTCTTTTGAATGTTCTTTCATCTTTTGGGCCCAAAAGATGTGGAATTGCATTCCCAACAGAGACGGACCCATTAAACCCTTTTTTTCCCAAGGGTGTCATTGTTAACATTCACTCAAGATTGCGAGTACAATCCATGATCTCAAATGTGCATGCCCTTGCTGTCAAACTCTTAATTGGTAAGTTAAGTGAAGTGGTATGTCATCAACAGTCGATTTTCATATTTTCAATCAATTCTTGAGTGCATTCCCCCTAAGTTCCTTTTGAGAAGACATGCATTAAAGCTGAGCAAGAAAATTATGTACGTTCACGGGCAGTAGAGAAGATTCTGATAATGATCTGCACAAACTCTTAGAAGATGCAGACTGTTATGACGTTGATTAACAAATCCGCCAATAATTTTCAATTTCTACGACAACCCTTTTTTAAAAAAAAAAAGAAAAATTGGCCAATGAAAATATTGCAATTTGCCGTTGGCTCCTTAACACACTTAACAATTTTTGTATACGGATGCCTGCATTTATTTTATTTTATGTATGTATGTATAAAATTAGAATTTTTAAAAATTTTTTTGTTTAAATATATATTAAGATATGATATAATTAATAATAATCGATTTAAAATTTTTAATTTATATCATAAAATATAATATTAATTTATAAATTTAGTAAAAATAGAAATTAAATAATTTATTAGTAATTATGTTACATA
>CP135553.1:376264-425984 GCA_032402905.1 Khaya senegalensis | reverse complement strand
TTTTTTATTTTATTAATTAAATAATTATATTATATTAATAAAATAAAATTATTTTATTTAATTTTTTATAATAATAATAATAATAATAATATACACTTATTATTAATAATTAAATAAAAATAAATTAAGGTACAATATTGAATTTGTCATGTCAATGTTGTACAATGGGGGTGATATTGTAATTGCATGTGTTTGAGTTGGTGTCCCGTTGTCGTGAGGCTTAGATTTGAGATCAATTAAAGGATTGTCGGCGGCGTAATTTAGGTAACTAAATGCCGCCGCCCAGAGTAGATCCCGTGACCTACTTTTTTTATTTTTATTTTTATTTGGTCCAAACAGAAAGATAATTTGATTGATTGAAAGTAGTGTCATGACCAATCAATTCCAACCATTTCAAAAATTAACAATATTTTGTAATATCAAATTATTTGTCTACGTGTCACACTGACATTCCAAATTCATGAAAACTATGCCACATGCATGTCACACCAAAATTTCCAACCTTTATCAGCATAGCCACAATGTCAATGTCACAATGTCAATGTATATGAAAGGTGAAGGAAGGAAGGAAGGTTCTAACAAACCCACCACCTCATCGGGTTGTCTACTCGTGCGATTGAAATTAGACGGAGACCAAATTTTTTTTTGGTGGAACTAGAACCCCGTCAATTTCCTAGACAATAGTATTCAAAATCAGTGGCCTGCCGAATGGTCAAATATAAGGTGCTGACTTTGGCCTTGCTATGAATAAAACAGAGTTAGGCGGGAGAGGGAAGGAAAAAGGAAGGGCAGCAGAGGGCAGGGAAAGAAGGGCAGCAGCCAAAAGGAAAAGGAGGGTGGGACTTGACTATGCCAGCTGCTATGCCATGATATTGCTATGGTGGAAAAGGAAATTGGTTATTGGTTTTAGTCAACTTCTTCAAGCTGCCTGTTGCACTTGATTTTGCCTGTGAACCTAAGCACATTTCATTTATTTGCTATTAATGTACTTCACATGGCTTGGCTTGGCCTGGCTTAGCTTGCTCCTTTAAGAGTGTTCCTTAATTATCGGCCAACATCTCTCTATTTACTTATTCATTTGAGGAATATTAAGATATTTTGTATTTATTTTTCAAATACTATTTAGATTTGTGCATCAATTTCCAAATATAGGAGAACATACTCTCTTCTTGCATAGTTTTACATTTCCAAGGATTTCTATAAACATCTCAAGTAATTCCTTAAACTATAAGACAGGCTAGAAAGAAGAATTATTATTATTATAGACAAATTCAAGTGAATATAAAAGAATTTTGCATATCAACAATGCAAATGCAAGTCAGAGCTTAAAGGAATTTCAGGTAACACAGTGCTATGGGAAAATATGGGAGGAATTGCTGCTGCACAAAGTTTTGAAATATGGACGGTGAGGAAAGTGATGAAGAAGCAAGTTCCCGCAAAGAAAGCTGATAAAACAAAGAAACTGAACGACAACTGAAAATGACGAGTGAGCAATATGCAATTATTGACAGTACAACGGGATTAGATCGTCAAGTCGACGATCCATGATCGATGCCACAGTGTCAAGAAATCCATCTTCACTTGTTCCAGGAAGCACAGCTTCTTGGGCTTCACGAACAATCTTCTCGATTACAGACTCGTCTTTCAGAGTTTTCCTACACATGATGCTGCCGATGGCAAATGGAGAAAGTCCTCTCTTTGCACCTTTCTTTAGAAGCATAGTGGAAATACGAAGAATGCGGGCACAGTCGGGCGGTATGTCCCAACCATGAAACTTCAGAAGTTCAATATCCTTTTCAGCATCCAGTGAGTTGATGTAGTCAACGGTTTCAGAAGAATAGGGTTCACGAGCTTGGGGCCAGTAGAGCCAGTCAAATGTGCAATCCTTTAACTGCAGCGAAAAGGAGCGAAGATCAGAGCAGCAATAGAAATGATGGGTTACAAGTCCAATATTATATTACAATAGGATACCCATTCTACACAGAATATTGAAAAATGTAATATATCAAATGAAACAACCTGTAAAAGCATAATACAAAATTCCACAACTAAATCAACTCATTTACTATCCATACAGCAAAAAGGAAATAAGCAATGATCCCTGACATTACATCAAGGTATCGTGTAACCAGCTTCAGAAAAATGAAGGCTGTTCCATAGAAATCATCAAAAAGAATTCGAACGAAAAACACTGACAGGAATAATTCATATCTTGAACATAATTCAACAAGAAATACAATGACAATGGGAGAAAGCCATTCAAACTGAATAACAAGATGATAACAATAGTAGATGAAAAGAAAAACAATTTAAAGGACTTACATTTTCAGGCAAGCAGTAGCCATGATCAATTGGAATAAGCCTGATATGACCTTCTTCATCTTTGCTAACCAATATGTTCCCAGCATGCCTATCTGTATTTGCCAACCTTATGTCCAACACAGAGATCTTGTGTACCTCATCCACAGGAAATGCACGAGGTCCTATATCCTCACAACTTCCAATGTTCTTCATAAACATCTGCAGTGATCCAATCTTAGCATTCTTGAGATCATTTTCATAACCATTGGGATAATTAAATCCTTTGTGCAAACACCTGACCATAACTGTAGGGGGAACCCCAGCAAAGCCCCGCTCATCATCAAGGGAGTAAGTTGCGCCCATTGGATGATCCAAAATGTATGCTGCAACTTCCCTCAATGCTCCTTCCCCTACTCGTGTACCTTTCTTCAATCCTTCACCATCTATTGACAAGGGTAACCCTCGAGGATTATTCACAGCCATTGGCTCCTCATCTATTGGTTTAAAAACAGAAATATACTTTTGACCAGATGAATCTTGCATAAAATAAGCCCCTCCCGTTCCCTCCGAGGAGCGAACGGGTTCATTACCTCTCTCTAATCCATCAAAAGTAGAGCAAATTAGCTTTTTGATAACTAATGGCAGTTCAATATTCGAATCAACAATTAGAGGTTCCAAAAGGAAATCATTTTGTAACAGCTTCCTCTCTCTCACCTGACATCCAAAGAATAGTGTCCCTAACTGGTGTTCTCCTACAAGATCAGCTCCCTTCTCATTTACATTTGTTGCCTCAATAGACACTTCAAAATCTTTCTGCACAGGTTTAGCCCTTACTTTAGCAGATTTTCGAACCAGCAAGTGAATCACATCATCATTTCTTTTACCTATATCAGATATGAGTCTCTGATCTTCAAGCTCCTCATCATCACATTCACATATCAGTTCTTGATCCTTAAGATCTACAAAACCTCTTACTTTTTTGGCGATTTCCTGCTTCACATACCCCACATTTCTACCCCTCTCAACATTAAACTCAAACACCTTCCCACATACAGTTGTAACAGTGATAGCTTGGAGATCTGAAAGCCTAAGCACCAAATGTAAAACATTACCATCAGCTAGCCCATAGTCCTTGATACAAGAATTGCTCCTAGTGAGTTCTCTCCCTTTGTGAACCAGTTTCTGCTTCTTCACAAAAAACCCTTTGTAACTCTGAATTCTTAATTTCACAGAGGCAATTGAATCTGATTCCATGAAACGCATGGGAATCACAGAACCACCAACACTCAAGAAGATCAAGATTGAGTCACTTGTGGGCTTCCCTTGGTGATGGGTGAAATTTCCAGGGAAATTCAAAGACTCTTCAAGCACTGGACTAAGAGCTACACAGGCCATCGACATTGTTTCTTCTAAAGAAGGAAAACCCTATAGAACTTCTACACCCAATTACAGAAATTCAAAAGCTTTGAACAGGCTAAACCTAAACTCTAAAAGTTTACCTAAGAACTAAGCCCTAATCAATTAAAGAAATCCACTCATATCTGATGATTTAATAATGAAACGAAAGCTCCAGACAAATGCAAGAAACCTTCAAAAGTAGTAGGATTCCAGTCACCCGAAGAAATGATTTCTTCAGAATGACTCCATTTTACAATTTGTCAATGTCAATTGCATCTTCGATGCACAAAACGATTTCCCCGAAAAGGCTAAGGGTTTATGTAGAGTCACCCAATACCTACAAAAAGAACATAAAATTTTCACAATCAGAGACCAAAAGACAAACTACTACTCCCTATTTCTACGAAAAAAAATTATATATGAGATACAAAATAAAATAACATTCATTTGACCAAGCCAAACAGTTCAATAAGACTCTGTTTGAGGACTTTTCAAAACGTAATCTTCCGATCTATTTACATATTTTCTTTCACAAATTCTCAGCGATCAAACAATATCGAAATGTCCGCTAATTTTCACAAAATCACAACAAAGTAAAATACCTAAAAAAATTAACAGCTTGATTCAATAGATCAACATAGCCATATACAGAATCGTAATTATTCGCAGCACCAAACAGATTATAACACCGCAGTATCTCAATAGTTAAATTTAAAGGAAAAAAGAAGCCATACCTCAGAGAAGCGGAAATGAAATATTGAAATCAAACAATAAAAGAGGAAACTTGCAATTGATTTGCGTCTTTTGAGTTAATCACAGACTTTCTTCCCAAGTTTCCGAGAAAGTAGAAAATATTCTCGAGAAACTTCCGCCGTAGTACTTGAAAAGATAGAAAGAGAGAGTTGAGTAAAGAACTGTTAAATGCTAACCGCGTTGAACAATACGTGTAAGATAGATCGTTCGTACGAGTTCGACTTTCTAGTCTTTACCAAAGCGTGGAAGACAATTAACAGAGTTATACTTTGACCGTAACGTCCGTTAGTTTTTATTTATTTAATTTTTAATTTGAGGGAATATTCTAACGTTTAATTGAGCAGACCGGAAAGGGGTTTACACTTTACAAGAAGCACAATCCAAAAAGAAAATACACTTTGACATCTACGCTTAGGCATCGAAGTAACGAAATTCAATTCAGAAAACTGAGGCCAACGGTGAACAACCTTCTCTAGCCTAACAACAACAACATGATATGGAAAAGATTACTTCACAGTGTCCTCTCTATGAACTCCCAAATTCTTTCTTCCATGTAAATTCTGTCTCTATGGCGTCGGGGCATGTGACGTTCGTCCGGAAAGATCAACATTTCATACGGTTTTCTGGCTGCTACGAGTGCGTTAATAAGCCTTGCTGTGTGCCTAAAATGCACGTTTTCGTCAATCATCCCATGGACCAGTAACAACTTCCCTTTCATCTTGTGGGCGTGGTGCATCACAGAGCTGTACTCGTAGACTACGGGATCCTCGGAAGGCAATCCCATGTACTTTTCGGTGTAAAATGTGTCGTATCCATCCCATGATGTAACGGGGGCACCGGAAACAGCACACTGGAAGACATCCGGAAACCTTGCCAAAGTCATGGCTGAGAGATAACCGCCGTAGCTCCAGCCGTACAAACCAATATGACCAACTTTTGCCAGCCCTTGTTTGATCAGCCATTCAGCTCCAGCCAGCTGATCCTCAGCATCAATACGCCCACAATTGCGTTTGATAGCTGCTTCAAACCTCAACCCACGTCGAGCAGTTCCTCTGTTGTCTAACTGCAAACAGTGATAAATCAAATAATATTCAAGTGGCCAAGACAAAATTTAAAAATAAATAGATCGGTATTTAGTTTAAGGTGAATACTAACCTTCCATACCAAAATGCCTTTGCTTCGTAAATATTGAGCCCTCATGTCAACGGTATTTATCCACGAATCACATACAAGCTGAACACTAGGACCGCCGTAAACACTTACCAAGGTTTTGTAGGGTGGAGGCCCGTATCTCGTTTCATCTGGCTTGTATAAAGCACCATATAGCACAGTCCCATCATTTGCCTGTATCTGAACTATTTCTGGAGGCTCAAGTTGAAGCCTTTGTATTCTGGGAACTGTTAACGGCTGCTCATACAGAGGCAGAATTATGCCTCCATCTTTCAAGGAGCAAACTAAAATCCTTGGGGGAGTATCAAGGGAATCATGAAAATCAACAAAATTGTGCATATTATGATCAAGCACAGGGATATGTTTTCCCTTCCCATGAGTTAATTTCACCGGGGCCTCCAAAGTATGGTTCCAATCTGGGTACAATTTTGCACAATAAAGGTGTGATTCCAAAGGTCCTTCTAGTGTTCCTGTGAAATACACAAGCCCGGAAGCCTCATTCACACCAACAATTTGCTCAACCAGATAGTCACCTTCCGTGATGGGTCCTAAGCAAGCCCCGTTAGTATCATGGAGATAAAGATGTCTAAATCCTGTTTTCTCACTTGCCCAGATAAATCCTCCAGAAAGTTTGGTAATGCTTTTATCTAGAGGTGTAAAGCAGTCATGTAAATTAACCCATGAATCTGATTCTTCGACGAATATGACTTTTCTTTGGCCTGTCTTGATATCAAACTTCAGGATCTTTAATTTGGTATGAGACCTATTCAAAACCTGAGCTATGAGAACATTCCCATGCATCCAATTGACTCTGGCCAAATATTCCTCCTCATTACTTTGATTAGTTCCGCCACAAAGAAGATCCATCCAAGTGACAGGACCTCCAGCAGCAGAAACTACCCCTAGGTGAACTTTGACATTTGAAGTTCCAGCAAAAGGATAAGCGTGGTCTTCCTGCGTCTCTGAACCAACTGAGCTTTTACCTTGGTGCATAATTCTAAAAAGGGGTATTTCGGAAGAATCAACTTGTGTAAAGGCAATAAACTTGCTGTCGAGCGACCACCAATAGCCACTCTTCCGATCCATTTCCTCCTGCAATCGGCAAAATTCACAAAGCTGAGTACTTTATCACAAGCAAAATTACTTTCTTCTTCCTAAAAGCAGCAATTTATTTCCAACTAGGGACTCATAGTAACTAGAAACAAAATATTAAAAATAAGGCAAGGGACGGAAAGAGATTTGAAGTGATTCTCACCTGAGCTATATACTCCGCAAGGCCATGGGTCTGCGACACAAAAACCTTGTGTCATATTCAAAACAATAGAATCATACATGTTTCTGGAAGTTCAGAAATTTAACTCATCAACCACAAGCCAGAGCAAACTCAAACTTAGAAAACCACATCAACTATAAAAGTTCAAATAGATAAAGTCTCAAATTTATTACACGGCTTTAACAAATTTGGTGCTTCCCCCTTTGCGACTTTTATATTGTAGCTGTGTTTAAATATGGAAAGTGGTTAAATTCAACAAAATATGAAGCGCTAATAGAAGTTTAATACATAGTCCCACAAGATTATGGGAGAACAAAAAATTAAAAGACTTTTAAATTTCCTTTATTTTATACTATTTTAAACAGGTTGTCTTCCAATTTCTGCAAGACAGTAAAAATTCCCCCCTATGCAGGTACTGATAAATTGGCACTTACCAGAACATTTCCATTGGCACCGTATGTCAATTGTCTTTGTTCATTGGACAAAAGATTCAGAACATGCAACTCACAATCTCTCACATAAGCAATCATTGTACCATCTGGGGAGAGATGTGGATCAATGACCGGCGAACATGATGCACTTGATAGCTTGAGCTCTGGTTTCGAATTAGAAAGATCCTGAAAATAGATCTGTTGAAAAGAGAAACACATTCATTATGGGAACTAGATAACTTATAAAGTTTGTGACAGTAACAGGTGAGAAGTAAAACTGATGTATCAGTTCAGTTCAGCAATTTGAACTAACCCCGTCAGGCAAAGGCACCATGATTGTTTTCTTCTTCGAGCTTGTCTTCACCCATTCATATCGTGTCACTCCCAATCCACGCTCTCTTGACCTTTCCCTCCTTAATTTCTCTTCCGGTGATATTTTACTCTCATCAAGCCCACCATCCGGAGGGCTAAAAAACAATTCTTGTTTGCAAGTCTTGAGATCAAAAGCAAAGACTTTCCTACTCAAGGAGTGATCCGGACTTAACAAGTAAGTTATTAGATTATCATCAGGACTAAAACTGATTGAAGTTGGCGCAACATATCCGGGCAATGGCGATTGTACTATCTCTTCCAGAGGGAAGAGAATACAATCATCAATAGCTTGTGGTATAATGGTATCTGTCAAAGGCATATTGCACGAAGACAATGATAATCTTAATCGCTTCAAATTTCTCTTTTCCTTGCTCTCATCAACGGATTGCATTACAGATTATCCCGCTAACTGGTATTGATCAAAATCACAACACGATATGAACCTTAATCACCCACCAAAAAGCAAAAAACCCGAAAATAAAAGATCAATTAAGCTTAAAAGCATTTTATCTTTTGTCTTCTTAATAATGAAATAATAACAAAATCTGCCACAGAGATCTTCTAGAATCTAATACAACACCAAAACAGGCTGCATTTTAACATTTTCACATCGTATGATTTTCCCACGGTTTCTCAACGGCCAATCACTAAAGGGTCAACCTCAAAAGCAAAAAGAAAATTAGAATTACCTGCTTAGAGATTCTAGTAGTCAGCTCTCGAACAAAGTTCTTGGAAACAAAATCCATTGAATCCAGTCACAGCCCACTAAACTGCAGCAAATTCAGACAAATTTCAACTTTCAAAGATAAAGAATCAAAATTTTTTTATTATCCAGATTGAAAAAGAAGGGAAATCGTCATTTCTTACTAAAAGGTATTGGATTCGAATATTACCCGCAAAAGATTTTGTGATTTTATCGGTCAAAAAAGCAAAAACGTTTTTGAAAATATACAAATATTTGTAATATAGATTTGGATTCGAATTCCTGGGAAAGTAGAGTTGTTGGATTGAGAATCAGAATTAGGTTCTCTCAAGAGATCCAAGGGAAGGGAAGTACTTTGCGCTTGGTGTTTCTTGTAATTGTACTTTGGAAGCCTGGAGATGAAATTGGTTTTGTCCATGAGATTTAAACAGATTGAAAAAAATTATGAGTTTCGTACTTGTTATACGCGCGAGTAACCCGCGTGTATCTGGAGTTTAATCTGATTCTGATGTTGGCATGATGAGATAAATTAACAGAATCGATCGAGTTGAGAGGCCACCATTGCCGCTGATGCTGACTCACACTACTGACTCCACGTGTCACCTCCTTTGTGGCAACAAAGTTACAAATCCTTCCTCGCCGCCTTGACAGAGTCGTGGATAACAAAAATTGACAACATTATCATCTAGGTGCTAGTGTTAGTGTGTAATGTGCTCACACGCACGGACCATGATTCGATGGGCAATCAGGGGCTGCCGTTGGGCCCACATATCCGTACGATGGCGCATGTCTCCTCAACCTAAATGGATGATTACGAACTGGAAATTATATAATTAATTGTTTTCCTATGGGCGCCTTTTGGGGTGGAAATTCGAGTGAAACAAGTCACTGAATTGCTAAAGATAATGACTTACCAATATTAAAATACAAAACAAAGAGTTACTGAATCATTGCAAACTCTACCAAATCTGCCTATCAAAGCCCAATCTTTTAGGTTAATTGGGCCGTGTATCAAAGCTCAAAATGCGGTGAAACCCGATTTTAGAATGGGAATTACCCGAATCCGGCTCAAAGATACCATATCATATTTTCTTGGTCATCCATGATCATCTGTGCTGGTGTCTGTGTGTACGTTAAGGCATATTTTTTATTCAGATATCTGCCAGAAACTCCCTTCATAGATTCTGCTACAAAATAGCCTGGGATTCTACCTCTTCAAGCAGAGGATTTCTGGTCCCAAATGTTGGAAATTTAGAAGTGTAATATTGAGAGTATTATCAATAAGAACGAGGATTAAACTCACAAATATTCCTTTCCTCTCAGTATCTCCCAAAAAAAAAAATCTGACGGACAGTTATTCAGTACCAACCCCACGTTTCAGGAACATTTTACAGTAGCAAAATGGTGCAGATTGAAGATCAGAGACTTGCTGGTTGGCTGTGCTTCAAGGCGCCATAAACACGATTTCTTGGCGTCTAGCTCTTCTGACACCATAGATATGAAACCTTGCAAAGCTTTCAAACAAAGTTGTTGCAAAGTTAATAGATAATATCACCACAAAACAGGACATTGTTCATACTCTTTAGATTTGATATGAGCCTATATTTTGGTATCTTCTACTTCAGAACTTACAAGAAAGCTGGGAAATGCCAAGGTTATATCCCTGGAAAAGACACAGACGTGTTAAGATTTTTCAAAAGTTATGTTTGGAACTTTTAATGAGTGAACAAAAGCACAAACAATTTGCTACTTTGTCTCGTAATTGTGTTTAATTTAAGTTAATTTTGGAATTTTGTCTTCTCGTGTTATGGCTTGTCTTATTGATTAACAACTAGCTTTTCCCTAATGAGTTCAAAGTTGTTCTTTGTTAAACCCTTTTTTATCCCACTTTCGAGGACCAAAAGGCCCAATTTCCAAACGCCCCCTTTTCATCCGACTCTCCACGGGTATGAGGACGTGGGGCCTAAAATATGACAAGTCTGGATTTGTTACTTTGGCCCAGCTTTCAAACGGCACCGTATCATCGGTCTTCTGTAAACCCTATTAGAACCCTGTCAAGTATCTAATCTCCATAAAAAATTCAAAATCAAATCCTTCCAAACCCTCATCGCAAATGGCTCTCCTGAAGCCCACTTTCCTCAGTCATATCAAAACCCTAACTAATCCCCGCTGCAATCACGACCGCCATCTCCCGCTGTTTATCGCTGTCAGATTTCTCTCTTTCGCCAGCGCCGATGAAGCCGCCGCCGAGCGCCGCCGCCGCAAACGCCGTCTCCGTCTCGAACCACCTCTCTCCTCTCTGAACCGCTCCCCGCAACAAACACAGCAGCAACCCAAACCCATCCAAAATCCTAACGCTCCGAAGCTTCCTGAAACCGTCTCCGCTGTCTCCGGTAACCGTCTCAACCTTCACAACAAAATCTTAACACTCATCCGCCAGAATGACCTCGAAGAGGCGGCGCTCTTCACTCGCCATTCCGTATACTCTAACTGCCGTCCGACGATTTTCACCGTCAACGCCGTGCTCAATGCGCAGCTCCGTCAGTCAAAGTACTCCGATCTTCTATCTCTCCATCGCTTCATAACTCAAGCCGGCATTGCTGCGAATGTCATTACTTATAATCTTTTGTTTCAGACTTATCTTGATTGCAAGAAACCTGACACTGCTCTTGAACATTACAAGCAGTTCATAAACGACGCGCCATTGAATCCGTCGCCGACGACCTATAGGATTTTAATTAAGGGGTTGGTTGATAATGGGAAGATTGAGAAGGCTTCGGAGTTGAAGGAGGAGATGTTTGCTAAGGGTATGCTTGCTGATCCTGTTGTTTATAGTTATTTGATGATGGGTTGTGTTAGAAATGGGGATGCAGATGGGGTTTTCCAGCTTTTCGAGGAGTTGAAGGTGAAAATTGGAGGCGTTGTGAACGATGGAGTTGTTTATGGGAGTTTGATGAAGGCTTATTTTATGAAGGGTATGGAAAACGAGGCCATGCAATGTTATAACGAAGCCGTGGGAGAGAATTCGAGCGTGAAAATGAACGCGATTGCGTATAATTCAGTGCTCGATGCATTGTGTAAGAATGGGAAGTTTGATGAGGCTCTGAAGTTTTTTGATAGAATGATAAATGAACATAAACCGCCTAAACGATTGGCGGTAAATTTGGGAAGCTTTAATGTGATGGCTGATGGGTATTGCGCTGAAGGGAGGTTTAAGGATGCTATTGAGTTTTTCAGGAAGATGGGAGATATAGGTGTAGTCCTGATACATTGTCATTCAATAATTTGATTGATCAATTGTGTAAGAATGGAATGTTGGCCGAGGCCGAAGAGCTTTATGGAGATATGGGTGAGAAGGGGGTGAATCCCGATGAGTATACTTATGGTCTGTTAATGGATGCTTGTTTTAAAGTGAACAGGGTTGATGATGGAGCGGCATATTTTAAGAAGATGATTGATTCGGGTTTGAGACCTAATTTGGCAGTTTATAATAGATTGGTTGACCAGTTGGTTCAAGTGGGAAAGATTGACAAGGCAAAATCTTTTTTTGATATAATGACGAAGAAGCTAAAGATGGATGATGCAAGTTATAAGTTTATGATGAAGACATTAAGTGATGTTGGAAAAATGGATGAGATACTTAAGATTGTAGATGGGATGTTGGATGACGATGGGATTGAGTTTAGTGATGAGTTGCAGGAGTTTGTGAAAGAGGAATTGAGGAAGGAAGGGAGAGAAGAGGATTTGGTGAAGCTTATGGAGGAGAAGGAAAAGCAGAAGGCTGAAGCTAAGGCTAAAGAGGCGGAAGCGGCGGAAGCAGCCAAGAAGAGTGCCAGAGCTGCAATCTCTTCTCTGCTTCCGTCGAAGTTGTTTGGAAATAAGGAAGGTGGAACAGAGACAACGGATAATGCAAATGCTGTTGAAGATGAAGCACAAGCTGGGAAAGAAGATACTGTTGAGGAAGCTACTGCTGTAGAATCTGCTTCAGCTGATGCAAACTCGACAGGGGAAGCAATCAAAGGGTGAAATTTGGTTGGAAACGGTGGGTAGAACTGATGGTACAACTTTTCAAGTAGATGTTAGTGGCAAATTGTGATATTTTATGTGCCTGTTCTTCATAACCTAATGTCATCTACTTTTCTAAATCAATCTATACCATGTAATTAGGAATGTTGGAAAATTCAGAGGGTTCATTTTTTTTGTTCTCATGCTATTTATGGCAATTTCTTTGCGAGTCGTCTTCCTCATTCTTATTGGTGTGCCAATAAAGTTCCAGATAGGACTGATGAACACCAAATCAAATTTCCGGATTAGCCTAGTCTTGATCTGAAAGCAAGCTAATTGCTATATATCATGAAGCAAAGATGAAAGAAAAAGCTTTTACAATTTACTGAAATTGAAAAATCTTCCTCAGTTCCGTTACAACATACCAGAAAAATTGGCACAGCATCAATACACCAGAGTGTTTCAAACGAATAATGAAAAATGTACACAAAATCATCTCTTAGCTACACAGGTTTGGTATGCAAACGCCAGCATCTGGATTCTGTTGTTCCTTCCATATCCTGCCTGTAACTCTTAACTTCAGCTCCTTCCTGTCCCCACCGGAGAAGAAAAGTGCCATGTTTCGTTGGATGATGAGACCATCATGGCTATCCCTGACCTTTCGGTGGCAATCCCGGATGCTTCGTGGTGTTCCCTCCCAAATGAGTTTCCGGCCATTTGCCCCAACTTCAAGGCTATAGCTATAGTTTCTAGCCTCAGTTTCATCACCCATAAAACGAAGAAATGCCATGTAGACAGGAGCTGTACCAAGTTGAAAGGCTTCAAAGTGTAGGCAGAAGTATTGACCAAAACAATGGAAAACCTGATACAAGAAACAAAAAACAACAATGATTAAAGAGGTTTTGTGAGAGAATCTTTGAGGTGTGCTCAGTCCCAGCTACAAAATTGTTTTCACAGTGGGCTGGGACGTGGCTGATCCACTCACGTCCTCGGGCAACCTTGCTGGTGCATTCATAACAAGATTGCCCGCAATCCTTTTCAAAAGGGGAAAAAGCCATAAATATGTGAAATGTAAAACAAGAAGTTTGACCAGGAACCATCATGTTCACATTGTTAGTGTGAGCAAATTAATGAATCATTATTCAAATACACCTACTGTTAGCATCCAAGTGGCATTCTCTACTTCCCGGGGATTAGACTTCACATAGCGATGATTGAATGTGCATCCTGTGTGCATGTCTACTTTGTGATCATCTCTCAAATGGGCAACCAAGAATGGAATATCGCCAACAACAGAGCAATCTGATCCAGCATATGGGCAGTTATATGGCCTGAAGGTGCACATCGCCTCATGCTTAAGTTTGCTGTAGTATGGAAATATCTCCGGGCAACCCAAGTGATAATACTTGCAGGGCAGTTCAAGTGATTCAGCCACCTTCTCCAATGCTAAACACCTAATATCTCCAAGCTCCTGCCTGCAGGTGGGGCACCGGTTGTGCACCCTTGTTTTACAGGTGGAACAAAGTGTGTGTCCATTGTGGCACTGCAGATGAGATACATTGGACAAAATAGAAGCTCGTTGACTTTTTTTGTAGCAGAAAAAGTACACGTTGTGGAAAATAAAGAGGAACATTTTACTTTTAAGGACATCTAACAAAAATATTTTTGAGTGAACAGAAAGTAATTTACATAAAGAAAAACATAAGATTCACATATAAACAGTCCAATTCATCAACAAAAATTGATGCATAAATATGATTGTCCAATGAAAGAACAACCAAATGCAGCCATCAAAGTTGGCTTACCCATTTAATTTGAATTGATAGTTGGCAACATAAGTAAGTTATCATTTAGCATTAGTTGCTATAGCATTCCAACAAAAATCTACAGATTTTCCATAAGTGATCAATTTAGTTATTGCTAATCAGTCATTAAGTTGATAAATGGTCTTTGCAGTCATTCATGGATGTCAGATCATACAGGCTAAAAATTTTAGATTAGCTTTCTTTTTTGCTTACTTTTCTCTCTTTTTTTTTTCTTGCAGGCATCTTTTGTACACGTGTGTGAAATCTCAAGCATGGAAGCTCACTTTCCTGATGAAAGTGTAAACTTCCACACTTTCACATAGCCAATCTATTACCTTGTGCTAGGCAAAGAAATACACCCTTTACACTAGATTGATCAATGGCTCCATCTAAAAGAACTTTACTTCAAAAAGTACACAACCAACAATACAATAAAAGAATCACAGCTTGACAAACTCCATAATACAAGAACCCAACTCAGATCTCACTATGATATCCTACATTCTCATTCACAATCATTGTCTTCTGTTTTTTGTTTCTACGAACTGGAAAAGTCGGATAAAAATTAAATTACCATAAACGAAGGCAATTCCTAAATTGAACGCACTTTCAGTTTCAAGGAGATATCTTAATCAACTGACTTAATAAATCGACATTACGCACTTGTTATTTAACCAATCCAATACCATTATTTCAGAAGATCCATAAGTTTATGACAACGAAAGCATCATTTCTCTTCTTTGAACCAATGCAAACGAAATCCAAGTAACCAAACTCAAATTCTATCAATAAACAATCTCAATAAAATCCTCAGAACAGCCACATTACAACTCGTTCAAAGCCACACTAATTCACCAGACAGAAGAACCTTAGGCAAGTACAAAACCAACACAAATGCAAATCAACTCAGCAATGCCATCAGAACCTAATTTCGCAAATCCACCCAATAAATCACCAGCAAATTTATTTTGAAAAAATTTTACACACATAAATACCTGATGGATTGGTGGGTACATAGAATTGGTGCAAACTGGGCATTCAAGCAACTCGTGAACACTGGTGGCAGGCGCGATCGCGGTCGGACCCACAATAGTGTTGATGCCATTAGCATTGTGAGATTTCGATGATGAAAATTGCTGGTGGTGATGAGGATGATGGTGATTGATCTCCTCTTCTTCGATTCCATCCGTGGATGATACACACTCAATACTATCCAATTCCATTAAAATGGGTTTCTTACTCTTTCACTCTTCTTCTCCCAAGTTTCTTACTTTTCTTTCCAAGGAGAAGAAGACGAAAAATTTTAAAATTCCCAGAAAGCAAACCCACCCTTCTCTCCAGCAAAGACGCTCTTTTCTTCGTCAGCTCTTTTTATTTGATTTTTTTTTTTTTTTTATCTCATACGAGATTTTGTGATGAGCAGAAATAGATATACGAGGATCACCGTTCAAAATCAAAAAGGCCATTGGATTGTTAATCCGACGGTTGTTGGAATTTAATTGTATTATAATTACTCATTTGTTTCGGACAAGACACTTGTGAGACAGAGACTTCAACTGGAACTGTAATTAAAAAGAGCACTGCGGCTACAATTGCACTGTATCATTGTCGGCATAAATCTTAATTACTTTTCTCAGCATTAATGTTCTTTTCTTAGATATAAAGTAATTTTAACTTCTATGCAATTCCATTAGTTTTATTTATTTATTGGTAAATTTTTGAAGAATATTTATGAAATAATAAAGCTTATCGTGTTTATGATAAGGATTAAATATAATTTTATTTTTTATTTATTTATAATTTATGTAATAGGGTAGATTCTACTGCTGGGAATAAAGTTGGATTCTTGTCTTTCGAACATAAACAAGGCATGTTTGATGTCTCAGATTGGCGTTTACATAAAGCAGATATTCTTAGAGGACTGTTTGTTTGGTATCATTTTTCAAAAGCAATTTTCTGTTTTCGAAAAACAAAAATGAAGAGCAGCAGTGAATTACTACAAAATCTCAGAACCTGATACCAGGCTTGCTACCTGTGAAAAGGGATGATTTGTTTGCTGCACAATTTACTATTAAAACAATTAAAGCATGTTATAATTGCACAATTAACTTGGGACAATAATTTTTAAACTTGTTATGTACAAGGATAAAGTTACAGGTAAAAACTAAAAAATCAACAATAAATTACATGCTGGCAACAATAGAAGGAATTTCTGTTTCCACTTCAGCTTCTCCATCTGCTCCCTCCACAGTTGTCTGCAACACAAAATCAAAAGCATTCATTAGCAACAAAAGAAACAGTAAATGATGATCTCAGAAACAGAATATGAACAAAGAAGGCACATCCAAGATTTATGTTATACACACCTGTAAGTCCTTCCTTTTATGTTGAGAAAGATAACGATCCAATGCGCCCTTACCATAAAGAATTTTAGCTCCACAGCCACCTTCCTCTGATCCAACAGCTTCTTCATCAACTACAACAGCATCTATAATATTATCTCCTGTCCTAACGTCCGGAATCTGCAGCATAGATTTTACCGAATTTCCTCAGTTTGCTTTTGTTCAGGTTATCAGAAAAACATCTATCGCCAAAGTATATTGGTAACAACCAAGCATATATTCAACTTTTGGGCAGCAACTTCACCTAGCTGCCTGCCTAATCCTCCAAATATTGACTCAGTTCCAATCCTACAAGTAATATCTAACGCATTTACAGGTTCTGCAACTGAGATATTGTTTGTTAAAGCAGATATATACCTCATACATGGCGTCTATCAAGATATTTTCCAATATTGATCGCAATCCCCGAGCTCCTGTATTTTTACTTATTGCCTTTCTTGCAATTAATCTCAAAGCATTTTCTGTGAAATGCAGCTTGACCTGAGAAACGTAATAATAAAGTGAAATTAGAAAGAATCCTCGAAGAAGAATTATACTTTTTAGAAGAGAAAAAGAATCTCTAAAGACATGAAGAACATTAGTAAACATGGTAAAAACAACATCACAAAAGGACGGGGAATATTCTTCAATAAACCATCTACGTAGAAACTAAGGCTCAGAAAGAAACTTACGCTATTCATTTGGAACATTTTTTTGTATTGCTTTGCTAGGGCATTCTTTGGCTCCGATAGGACCTATAAAATAGTAGTGCCGAAGCAAATCAATTACATCAGATCCCATTATTCCTATAATAATTGCATCGAAAACAGGGAATTATTCAAAATGGCAAGTACATCAGTCAAAACATTGTTCTCATGAAAAGACTATTATAATTATAGAGATTAAATTCATCATATGAACTGCTGTTAAGAATGATAACCAAGACACAAGATATTACTTGGACAAGTTGATTTTCAGTCAGTGCTGACAAGCTCACAAGAACAGGAAATCGTCCAACAAATTCGGGTATCAGACCATATGAAATGAGATCACTGCTTTCTACCTGCCAAATGAGAGTTCATATTAAATATAAATATCTAAAATTTAGCATGGAAACATAAGGGCAATAAGCTGTAAATTTTTAATTGATAACCGGTAAGCACTTACAGTCTCCATTAAAGATGATGTGATGGCAGCATCAGTAATGCCACCAGCCCTCATATTAGCACGTACTGGGGCACCAAATCCAATAGAAGAATCCTGCCGTCTGGAATAGATTCAAAACACTCTTAATTTACAAGGAAAAAGTATCCACATTATGAACTTCGTAAGGACATCGATATTGTAAAATCTGTACTAGTATTACCTTTCTGAGATTGTTTTCTCAATGTCAATAAAGGCACCTCCACAGATGAAGAGTATATCCTTTGTGTCAATCTGTGGAAAAATGTAAATAATATCGAGTAATGAGAACAATCTTACCCCTAAAATTAAATGAGAATGAAAATCAATTCCAAAAGAAGTACAGCATCAGGTAATCACAATCAGAATCATGTGTCATGAGCACATTTTACATTGAAAGTAGTATAAATCTATGAAACAGTTTCAAAAACCATGTCATATTTACCTGAATGTTGTCACCTCTAGGATGCTTCCTAGCTCCCTTCTCAGGAACATTGACAACCTAGATAATAAAAGAGATGGTAATATCAGAATATAAATAAATCAATCAAATGCTGGAATTTCGTAGGAGTTCATCCAAATGTGAAGATTAACATATATAAATAAAAAAGAGCGCTTACTGTTCCTTCCAGCATTTGCAATAGTGCTTGTTGAACACCCTCTCCAGACACATCTCTGCTAATATTAAGGCTCTCCGCCTGCCGAGAAAAAGCAGCGCATGAAGAAAGTGTTCGTATAAAGATAAATAGTTTTTACAAATACAAATGTTTTCAACATGGAAAAGCAAGAGGAACCTTTTTCGTGATCTTATCAACTTCATCAATATAGATAATGCCCTGTTGTGCAGCTGCAACATTGTAGTCAGACGCCTGAGAATTGCACAAATGAGAACTACTTTAGTTAGGTGATCCATTATAAGGACAGGATGACATATTCTAAACAATTTTTTTATAAGACTTCATGTCTATCTTACAAACCATAAGATGAATGCAGCCTTCACAACAAGCAACTTCATATGCTATCTCAAAAACACCACATGAAGTCCAACCTATAACCAAGATCATGTCCTTCTATGTATTTTTGAGAAATGGACATAAGCTGACAATTCCATCAGAAAAACCAACTCCAAGTGGTAAAGATTCAACCTTTTATGTACTCAATAACATTGCAGTACCAAATTTCTCATAAACTTAACAGAGAATCACTGACTTCAAAGGCAACAAAGATAGTAAAGAGATGAGAAGAAAATCTGGTAGAATTGAAGAAAGATATTGAAGGCGCCCATTAAGTAGAGGATGGACTAATAAAAATGGGAAAGGGGAATAAAACAATTTTACCACACAAGTGTATTTTAACCAACACCAAACAGTGATCAAGTCAGAAATGTTATATAGGCTCACAACTCATCCACGTAAACAAGTCAAGAGAAGCAACATGGCTACCTTCACAATCTTAAAAGCCTACTCAATTTTCAGTTTGTTGGATGTTTAAAATCGAAACATTAGATCTTAGATGCTCAAAACCTTAGTTATGATTTCATAGCTGGATCAGAAATAAATTACAAAAGTTTGATTGAAATATTTGACAAACTATCCGCAACAAAGATCACTCAAGTACATGAAACCCAAAATAAACAACAGAATTTATGATATGAAGCAAGGTTATACCCACACCATCACATGATGATGTGTAATTTTAACACACAGTAACCATTCAAAATGTATTGGATGCAAGTAAATGAATTTTGTTTCTGAGAATTTACTGTGAGAAGCTTGTATAAGATGGACTCCACATCTTCCCCCACATATCCTGCCTGCAAGTAAATTTCCAATGCCACAACAAAGTGAGTGCAAATCATAATTTTCAGAGATTGCCATCTCAACTGTTGCAACCAAAAAATTAAATGTCAAAAGATATGCTTGACAGAGGAATGTGACTTGGGCAAGCAAAAGAATGGGGGAGGGTTTTCTTCTCCGTCTTTTTACTCTGGGGGGGAGGGGGTTGGGGATTCAGAGACAGAAAAATAAGTAGAAAAAAGTTCTAAAAAAAAAAAAATTACTACAAGAGTCAACTACTTGCCTGTGTCAATGTAGTAGCATCTGCAATAACAAACGGAACATTCACAAAACGTGCCAAGGTCTTGGCAAGTAATGTTTTCCCTGTCCTTGAAACAGAATTCAAATAAAACAGATGAGAACAGTAACAGACAGTTGCACTGTAATAGTTATCAAACATAAATTGTATGTGATTATCTCACAGTTAAGATCAGCTGAAAAAGAAAAGGACAACCAAAGTCTAGTTAAAATTAAGGAGACTCTAAACAATTAAAATAAGGATGACACCTAATTACCTGAACCTGTTGGCCCCATTAGGAGAATGTTACTTTTCTCTAGCTCCACAGTCTCATTGTCCACTGCATTTTCTATACAGCTACCAGATTCTCCTGCTGGCCTAACTTCCCCAAGCAATCACAAACATGTTCACAACTGAATTTCTTCTCAACAAAGGTGATCAACATTGACAAACAGCCGAGCAGGCGCCCATGCAAAAACATACACAAAAAACTTACATGCATTTAGAAATTAAAACTGTTAGATGTATCTATAATGCGCTCCCCCTAACTTAAGAAGACCAACTCAGCAATTCAGATGTATCAGGTACACTAACAAAATATATAAGTCAATATATATTTCTTCATGTGCTTGAGCTGTAGTTTTTCTTTCCTTTTAACTAAAAGTAAATATTTGTCCTATCTGAGTCGGCAATGTCATTAAGCCAAACTCAATCCACACCATGTTTCATGGCACGACTTCAATTTCTAAGAGACTTTGGCTATGTATTTCCTCCTCAAGATAAACATAAGACAGCAAAATGAGCAAAATAAATTCAAACAAGGTGCGCATGTACAGAAGGTAAAGAGCTAACCGTTTTTGCAATGACTCATTCAATATTCTCATATAGTGATTGTAAACTGCCACAGCAAGTACCTGCATTCAAGAAAAAAAAAATTAAGAATATAGAAATACAAATATTATTACCTATGATATTTCTTGACAAAAGAGTTCGCGATTGAAACAAGCAGACATCAATCATTCAAAACATTAAATATAACTGAATCCCACGATTCATATACTGCTTCCCAGGTGTGCCTATTTTCTCCTATCAAAGATCATCATGCACAAAAACATAATAAAAGCATCTTTCCTTTTATATGAATAGGAGAGTTCAAAACATTTCCTATGGAAGCCAGTAGCAAAAGTTCCATTAAAACAAATAACGTGTTCACATTTTTCAACAATGACAACAAATTAAAATCACTAAACCCATACCAGCAAATCTATAGCACATCCACATAAAAGCCCGGATAAAAATACCAAAAATTGTCAAATTTTTCAAAGAAAGCTTCTTCCTTCCTAAACTGCTTCGCACGAGTCTGGCAACAAAAACTTTTCACATAAAAAATCCAAATAAACGACATGCTTCACATTCAAACACAATTGAAACTCAGTACGGAAAAAATAATACATTATCACTGTAAGCTGGTTTGGTTGCTTTTAAGATTTTGAGACCTAAAACCAATCATATTACTATCATTCAAAAATAAATGAAAACTTAAAAAAAGAGCAACCAAACAATGCCCCAAAAAAAAAAACCACATAAAACCCAAATTTTTGTCAAAAAGAAAAAAAGGAAAAGGAAATCACCTTCTTAGCCCTTTCCTGCCCAATCACAAACTTATCCAGTACGTTACAAATCTCCTTCGGGGTTGGAAACTTGTTCCCCAAATTAGAACCGCCCCAGCACCCATCCTTCGAACCTGACCCAAAGCCGCTTCCAGACCCACCACCTCGAACCAAATTCGGACCCTGACCGTCGGCCCGAACCGCAATCCCATCCCCCGGAGGTTGCCACACCTCCGGTGGGTCCCCGTATGAGCTCATAATACTACCATTTCTATCAAAATCTTTAATTTCGTTGACTCGAGAATTCTTCAATTTTGGATTGTTTGCATTATCTACCGATAATTGGGAGCCCTTTTCGATGAACTCGCCGAGAAAGGAGACAGGTCGGAAAGAAGTGCAGTGGTACGGAGTGTTGATGTAATGATCATCCAACTTGGGACGGTTCGCATAGTGAGAGGTAGCCGTGCGACCAGCGTGGATGTAATTGAGCATCATGCACCTGAACTGGGAAATCGTTAACGACGCCGTACCTGTGGCAGGTTTCGATCTGAGTGCAGCAGCCATTGGTGCGGGAAATTTCAATTTTCCCGGAAAAAATTAGGGTTGAATAAATGAAATTCAGGGGATCATACAGAGAGGTCCAAACGGAAAATTCTTCGGGGATTTGAGAAAATTAACGGTGAATTAAAGTGGGTATTATTTCTTGCTCGATTTGTAAAGATAAAAACAACAGTCAACAAATGGTAACAGCAGATATAGCAAAATATCTATTTATTACAAGATATGAGGCTTCCAGAAAATCTAATACAATAATACTCAATGTTGGGCATCAAAACGATGTCGTTGAGAGCAAGCAAAACTGGGGACCGTTGAACATTGTATTAAAAATATCAAAAGATCAGCAGGTTATATAAACTGTATCTGTATTTGGATAATCTTTTTGTATTCTATACGAGTAAGTCTTCAGTTAAGTGTTTCGAGTATCTTTGACTGGAACACATTGTAGAGGTAGATAAGTCAATGTCAATCATCGTTTCCATTCATGGTATCGATGCTAGAAGATAAAAGAAAGATGTGGGGGCTATCTGGTGGGTAAAAGTTCAGGGCCAAGGATGTTGCAGAAAGAAAATGTGTCCCTCTAAGTTGTCTTCCTCGGCTCTATGACCTTTTGGAAGCAAACGAAACTACTCTGTCAACCGAATGCATTCTTGGACATTTACAGGGGATACAATGTTAAGGGCCACTTTGATGCATAACTGCTTAAGGATTGGTTGAGCAAAAAATTCAAGTGAACTACACAAGATAATGAGAAGGAAGAAACTCTGAACGTCTACTTGAGCAGTAATGATATCATTGTGACTGTCTAGTTAAATCATTTTCCGCATCTGATGGAAGGCAGCCTCACATAATCAGAAAGGAGTTGTTTCTTCCAGGTTAGTTTTCCCTTTCTGTAATTCAGAATTGAAGAATTATTATTTTTAGGTTACCTGAAATAATTTCCCAGAATTCATGGATATTGATGATCAAATTACTTACAAGGATAGATGTTTTGACTTGGGTGGAATTGCCTCAACAAATGGCATACCTGTGTTCCCTGAGTACTCTTCCCATTTTCAGACCCCAAAAGCCCAAAAATTCTCAACACCGCAATCTTTACCGTCCACAATCTGACCATGTGTTCCCTGACTTTCTTCAACTGCATCAAATTTCATGTTATTCTTCGAACCCTTTGGTCTTCCACGCCTGACCTTTGCCCGAAAAGTCTCATTACTTCCACCAGTGACCTCACCAGTCATTACTTTAACACCTAAATCAACAGTCCCCTCATTTTCCGGGGATACAGCAATTTTAACACCATTATCTTTACCATTCACAATTTGATCTGGTAATTCTTGATTCTGATCTTCAAGTTTTTTTTTGGTTTCTCTCACTCTTCGAACCCTTTGGCCGACCTCTTCTCTTCATTGGACTCATAATCGCATCAGCCTTACCACCATCACCTATTTTTGTTAATTCTTCAGTACATTCTTGAGCAGCAATATTTATTTTTTCTTATTCTTTGAACCCTTCGGCCGACCGCGCTTATGCTTCATCTTAACAATGTCATCGTTACCGCAATTTGCAGTTCCATTTACAGAGAACTCACATTGATCCCCCTCTTTGCAGCAAGTTTCGCCGCCATTTCCAGATAGTATTTCACCAAACAGGTCGTGGATTCCATTGCCATTAAGATTTCCAAATAGACCAAACCCATGACCACAAAAATCCATGCCTCCATTTTCAGCTTCATCAAAAAGACTGTCAATTTCTTCACAAGCAGGCCCAAGACCACCATTTTCAGCACTAACTTCATCAAACAAGCCCTCAAATAATTCACTAGTAAAATCCAAACCACCATTTTCAGGTACAATCTTCTCACCAGACTCACCCACACCACCACTTTCACAAGTTTCCTTACAGGACCCACCACTACCAACCTGTACTTCCTCGTTCACCAGAATCCCACTTTCATCTTCACCAAACAACTCCTGAAAAACATTGATATCGAAAACTTCATCACCATTGTTAGTGCCTGTTTCTTCACCATTCCAACAAGAACTTCAGCTGCAGAAACTCCATCCACTTGATTTTCTTGATACCCTTCGCAAAGCTGCGAAATTTCTTCGGCAATTTCCTCACTTCCATCATGTTGCATTTGCTTCTTTGTCTTCTGACCCACTTCAGTTTCACCGCCATTTTAACTCTTCCTCTTCTGCATCTTCGTTTTTCGTGCTTGCAAGAATAGAAAGTGCTTCTCACAATAGGTTTTGTCTCTCAAAGCTCTTTTATTACACCTCCAATTCGGCGTGTCTGTTCTCCAGCATCGTTTTTCCTTCTATCTCTCATTCAGGACAGAGAGAAAGAAGTAAAAACCAGAAAAATAAAAAAAAAAATTATCCCGTTTTCTTTCTACAGATCAAAGAAAGGGCACCGCTGCAAATTTGCAACAGCTAATGGCAGAGAGAATCTGTGGAGATACTTTGTTTCAGTCATTTTAGAATTATAGTAAAGTTAGGAGATTATAATAGTAATTTTCAGGTTGAATAAGTGACACGAACATTACCGTACGAACGATGATTTTGTAAAGTATGAAGACTGGAATTGGACAGGGGTCTATGTAAAATAAATACGAGGGTCCACTCCTTTTGCAGCTCAGTGTCATCTTCTTCCTATCTGTGCAACTGCAACTGTGATAGTACTTATTTTCTTCGCTTAAATTCGCAATTTGGCATCCAACGTATTGCATGAGTATATTTTTCTCTGCAATTTTTATCCAATTATCCCATTCGTTTATAATATTTTAATATGTCATCCTTTTCCCTTTAAGATCTCATATAGTAAATAATTTATCGTCTTTTTTTTTTACTATCTGGTTCAAAAATAAAAATAAAAAAGGGTTATTATTTGTAATCTGGCAAATTTTGGTTTAAAAAAAATACAAAAATATGATGATCTCTTTGCCATAAAAATGTTGTTTGCTAAGCCAAAAGTTTCACCATAACACGTTGGATATTCTTTCTATATGCGGGGATATTTGAAGAAGTATTTGTAAAGAAGGGAATAAAGTAATTGATAATTTTGAATATAAAGAGGCATATATTGTCATGGATGTTATATTGTGTTTCTAAATTTATGAAGTAAATTTACAGGATAATAATCAGGACCAAAACTCAGCAATCTAAATCTAAAGACCAAAAAATTTAACATGGGATTTGATATAATTGCAAAGTAATCCAATCTCGTGTATTATTTGGAGTACCGAACAAACCCCGAACATATTGGCATCCGATTTCCCAGTAACATTTAGGATTTCGGCTGCACCAAACTTACTTGAGCAAGCACTGAATATGTGGGTTTAGAGACCTGCAACATTTTACATCTCAATAGGAGCAATGCTTTTAACTTTTCCAGGCTCCTTCTAATGCGGTGTATGAAATGAAATAATAATACAAACTTCAGATCCTTTCGAGTTTTTCATGCCAATTAAACCAAGTAAGAAGAAATAACATGGAAAATTGTCACTAAGATTATCCGAAAGCTCCACTAAACAAAATGGAATACAGACCAACAATTGAAGTTCTACTTATTTTCCTTTGCCTTTTCCTCTTCCTTCATTTTCTTTTCCCACCTACGCTTCTTGTAGTCTAACAACATTTCTGGCATTTTCTCCATCAGTTTGGCGGTGTTTTCTCGTTTCTCTGCAGCTATTCTATCAACCTTGTGCCCTTTTCTTTTGGTTTTCATCTCTTTCCTCTCTGGATCATATGGCCAATCTTGCCCAGCCATGAGGACTTCCTTACGGAGTCTAGCTCTGCGACGAGCACTAATGCCGAGTGGCTTCCATTCTCCTAAGTCCCAGTAACCCCACACACCCTTGGATAGTTCATGTTTGTATTTTAACAACTTCTCCCGCCATGGATACTGGTACTCCCCAACTGCCTTCGCAACAGCACTGGCTGCTTTCCCCGCCATTAACTTACTTCCCAGTTATGTCTATGAGAGAGGAAAACAAGTGTTAACCAGTTCGACATATTAATCATCATAAACTAAAACATCAAAATTATAAATAAAACACTATTAATGAGAAACATTATAAATACACAATGACCCCAAAAAAAATTGAAAAACCTCCTGAAAAGCTCAAAAACCATCTCAGGAAACTTTTTATTCCATTTTGCAGGAGTACAAGAAATATGTATTCCACAAGAACATCTAGGCAAGACCAATACCATTTATTCAATCATGTGATTTCAAGACCTATTTATCTTAGAGAGTTTCTAGAACTCCATGTCTTTTATATCAATCAATTGTATCACAATTTTAGAGTTGAAACCAAATGCCTATCACAGAAGGACATATAGAATTCAAATGAGCATGCATGAGGCAGTTCAATGTTCAAAATTTAAGGCTTAGTTTGTGACTGTCGTGCTGCTACTATGATTTGTAAGTACAACAGAACTAAAATGTTTGGTAAATACCAACCTTTTGTGGAATCACTCATTTTTTCACTAATATTTGACATCTAGTAATTTTATCCCATAAAACAGTAGCTTAAATGAACACACCTCAGTCCCAAACAAGGGCTAAAACTCTCTGCACTCAACAACTACCTACAATCAGTTTCAAATATTTAACCAATGCCATCAGCCATATAGAGATGTCACATTTATAAAATTATATGCAGTAACAAGGGTGTGTGCCGGAACAATAGTCACTCACCAATTTCACAATTCTAGAAAACAAGATCATGAAGACAAATACAACGTATGTGTTTATTGCATACATGAGGAAAAATCATGTTGTACAAAGCAAATGAAGATTCAAAAATCCTTATTATCGTCACACATAATCAAGCTAACACCTATAACTCTGTCACGCATTTAAGTGAACACTTTTAAGTACAGAGAATCGTGTGAGAAATAGCTCACACCAATCTTATTTGGAAATATATATATATATATATATCAACATAATTGTTTACGTGCAAGTTATAACAACCTGAAATTCTAAAGCGATTAAAGCAAAAATAAAACTAGAACATTTAAATACGCAGAAAACGGAAGTTTAAATATCTAACTTCAGATTTCAGATGGTTGCCCAGAAAACGGAAAAAAAGAAGAGGAAATCTAATAAAACGATAGATGTGAAGCGTAATAAAACTTACGGAAAACCTAAGGAAAGATCAGTCGAGATGTGTAAGCCGAAAGCCCTTGAAAGCTTTGCAAAAACTCTCTTTTTCTGGTGTGTGTTGCGGTTTTGGCGTGCTGTGCAGTAATGTAATTTGGTTAGTTTTGAGATTTTTGGGGGTCACTTTTTTCTTTAGGGTCTGATCATTTTTTCAAAATTACTCTTGCTCTTTATTATTATTTTTTAAATTATTATACTTAATTTTTAGTTTACTAATCTATGTTTATAAGATAAATTCTCCCTTAATATGAACTCTAAGAGCTGAAACATTTTTTTTTTTTTATTCACATACAAATAACAAATAAAAAAATAGTATAATATAATAACATTATATTATTATCACTTGTTTTATAATTTAAAATTTTTTAAAAAATAACACTCATTGAAATAATATATTATTATTGTATCAATTTATATATATAAAAAAATTATATATTTATTGTTATTGATAATACTTGTGCTTGATTTATCTTATAAAATCTCTTTGATAGTAGAAAAAAGAAAGAAAGAATTTGAAACTCCAATAAAGTGAAAATAATTTGAAATTAGAATATTAGAATAGTGCAAAATATTTGAAATTGTAATCCCAAAAGAGAAATTTAAGCTACCTTTAGGTATTATTTATCATGGATATACAAAAATTGTTTAAGGATGCTTGAATAAGCTTATGAAGCAATGAAATGGGCAAATAAATGCACAAGGCAAGCAATAAGGCAGCACTAACAGCTCTACAAATCCACCAAAACGGGCATCGTTGTGGATCCATAAAAGGATAAATGAGAAATTCATCAAGTGTTGTAGTTACCCTAAAAGCTTACAGAAAAACCAACCAAACCTAAAGAGACTAATCCCACTTCTGCACAACTTGAATTCCAGAAAATGTAGACATTGCTTAACCAAAGTCAAGCTTGGCTCCATAAAAATAAAAATAAAAATAAAAAATAAAAAATAAAACAAACAAAACATGACTTTGCCTTTACATCAATTCATGTTTCTGTCCTTGACAACAGAATCAAAACAATTAACTCGGTCAAAATTTGAAGTTCATTGTTTGGTGGGAGATCTGTCAAAATCATCTCAGGGTCAACTTTTCTCGTGCTGCCTGCATCTGATGCTGCCATTTTATCAACCAAAAAAAGAAAAAAGAAAAACATTTAAGAGTTTATCCACAAATAATGAAAAAGAAAACAAGCAAACAAAATGCCAACCAGCAACGAAAATATATAAAGGGTTGCTTATCTAGCTCTCAGAGGCTATGCACACAAGCAAAGAACTGTAAGAAGCAAATGTTTGCAAAACAAATAGCAACAGAAAGTTTGCTGCCTTGTCCGAAGGGCAAATTATAATTGTTGAAATAATATGATCAAAATTTGCAGCTTTCCTGAGCTTTCATGTTCTTTTGTAGTTGCAGGAGTCACAGGAGTCAACCAGTTAATGTAAACTACAAAACAATGTATCTAATTTTCAGAGCAAAAGAAGAGGTTTCTGACAAGGTTGAGCCTACAAGTGCACAACTCTTCTTTTAGTCCAAACCATATCAGATAATGTCATAACTGACACATTACCTGACTTGCAAAAGTTGAGCTTTCTGCTAAAAACTTGACGAACTCTTGCTTCTTCCTTTGGAAGGTATCCTTTGCACTGTTCAATAGTTTTTGTTCTCTCTTCAGATCTTCATTCAGCGTCTCTTTCTTCCACTTCATCTCCTGGATCTGCTTCTCAGTTTCAGCATACTTATCAGGTTTGTCTGTCATCGAGGATTTTGGGAATCTCACATCTACATCCTGCCTAAGATCATATACGTCCAAATTTCAAAACAAATATTTAACAACAAATAAAATCCCTGTCATCAAATAGTCAATGAATATTATGCCACATCAAAGATGTGTTAAAAAGATAAGTAGAAATTAAGCAATTATATAGAGAAGCAGAAAACATGGAGAGTCCTGATAATCAAGAGTTAATCTATAGGTCCTTAAATTGGAATGGAAGAGAGTCTGCATGGCTAATCCCGGAATGAATCACTTCACACAATTGACAGTCCTACCCAAATTGAAGGGATCTTTACTTCCCAAGGCATTGGAAGCACAAACTAGTGTAAACATGTAAGTGAAAACCTAAATAATTAAGTCTCAAAGAATGTATAAAACTTGAATTCTATGATACACTTGATAAAAAAACAAGTCTGTTCTCTCTCTTGAGATGGACTTTCTTACCGACTGCCTAGGGAGAAGACACCAGAGCTTCTGATCATCCCACCATCTAAAGAAATAGCTCCATCACTTATTAAGGGGAGAGCAAGTAGCATGTCAGTCCTTGTCTTATACACTTGCAGATGAGAGAATAGATTATAAAAAAGTGTCTCTCTGAGGCCATGCCCACTTGTAGTAACACAAAACAAGTTTGTGCTGTGTATATTGATCATATTCACTGCATAGCCAAGAAAGCCAGGTGGAGACTCTCCATGAGGCAATTTAGGTTTCCAAAGATCAAGCCTCCTTTGTGGGTCATCGGCTACAAATTCACCCGCAAAAGGTCTGGAGAAAGAAAAAAATTTAGAACTCCTACAAATTGCAAGTCCATACTATCAATTAAAGCAACATGAGACTCATGCCTCAAATTTTCAAGGCATATGACAAGAAACCGGCCATCTATAGCCCTCCCAATAGAAGCACCAAGCCCATGAAGACCAGAACTTTTGATAATGAGGCCTTCTTTATCGTATGTTTCCAGAGCCTTAACACCTTCAAAAGTCTTGCAGACAATTGCCAGCATTGTGTCCACTCCTAAGTACTCGGAGAAAAGCCTGCACTCCAAATAAGAAGAAAAACAAGTCAAGCATGGTCTAAACTATAACACTCAAATAATCACTCCTTCCCTCAACCCAAAACCAAAAAAGAAACGACCCATCTCTTTCCAACCAACTTCACAAAAATGCATCAATTAAACTCACTCCTCACTTTCTAGGAGTTTGTGACAGTGTAACAACATGCAAGCTTTACAGATGAATCTACTATATAATAAATCATTTAATTACAGGCAGCAACAAAATCATCAAACTGCAAACAAGCAAATGAAGCAAAAATAAGCCTTTCTAAGAGCACAGCCACAAACAGAGAAACAAGAAAGAAGAGAAAAATACCAGATCAGACCAACCTGCTAAGATTGGCATCCTCAACTTTGCCAAGTGAAGCAACAATCCCTAGGGCGTCATTGGTCACCGGAAGAAGAGATGCTTGCGTGCCATGGCGTGTTTTCATCTGACACAAAACACCTGCAGCAGATTTTTCATGCTGAAGAATCTGTTCCATTGTTTCCTCCTCACTTGGATGGTTGGAATGGTCCACATTATCAACTTCAGGTGCACTTGAGGAATGATACTTGCCCAGAATAACTAAATGAAAACTTATCAGAAGCAAAGAAATTCAGGAACAAAAATCAAACTGCATCATACATACAAAAAAAGAAAAATCAAAATCTCAGAAGCTTCAATATTTAAAATCATATATGCACTCAACTTCAGAAACATAATTTATATGATGAACTTTGTGACTAAGTTTACCATCTTGATTTTCCAAAAAAAAGAATTACATGGAGAGGTATTTGTACAAAGGACAGGATATAGTACTTGGACCCTGAGGGTGCCTACTCAAGAATCTTTACTGACTACTAACAACTATGCCAAGTTACTACTGTTCAATGTTATGGTTAAGGGACAACTTCCAATATAAAGCTAGATATCATGTAAGATGACAGTTGAAAAAAATGTCACTCAGATGATTATCCAAAGAGCCTCAAGTTAAGTCTTATAAATCTGGGCATGGCCCATTTCATACAGAGGTTGAATCAGGGTGCCTACATATTATCTGTATTTTCAGTTTGTTTGCAAAGCTTAAGATGGATTAATCAACATTTATACATGTAAGTGGACTGAAGGAATTAATATACCTTGCAAGTTCAGAATGGAATCATCTAGCTTGTTTCTTTGAGCCTTCAAAAGTCTAATATTGTCCTCATGCTGCTTAATTTTCAGGCCTATTGCATGCAGATCATCTTGAAGTCTCTACAAAGATTTGGTTATAGCAAGGTTAGTTCATCTGGCATTCTCTCTTAAAGTGTGGATAACATAATAAAAAATAACATACACAACCACACAATTAGACAATAGTAAAAATTTGGCATCTAGGTATAACTCATTCCGTAAGATCAAAATATTAATTAAACTATTAGCCTAATTCAAAAATATTTTCTTGTACAACCTTAGAATTGTAAATGACCGATTCTGTTCCTCCATTTTGCATTCCATCCCTGGCAAGTACCGATGTTTCATTTTGATCCACTTGCATCGATGCTGATGAATCTTGCATAGATACTGCATTTGTTTGAACTGAAAGCTGCAATAAGATGGTTAACATTGTATTTGCAAATACCATTTCACCACACAAACAGAACACATTCCAATGACCTAACCCATTTCACAACTTTCAAAATTTCAACTACACACTGCTTGGAGATGACATATATACAAACTACTGAAGGTCAACTAAAGGTGAAAGGATGGAGTAATAGTCCATAATTTCAAAGCTGGAAACCAAACCAATATTTTTTTTGCTTTTTTAAAATATTAAAAGGAATAAAGCAAACCCCTAAGCAACCCAGTATGAGCAAGTTTTAGGTCCTAAATGCACCAAGTAGCACTCGCCATACGTATAAAATGAATCTTCTAGTATAATTTTCGCAATTTAAAACGCTCCCGGAACACTATTTCTGCCAGACGTCATTTAGTATGAATCAAATTCCTTGAACTTTCTTTGTGAAAACTCACATTATCTCAGTACACATTCTACAAAGCCTAAAGTACACTATGTAAACTTTATTACTTTTAAATAACTACTAAAGACGAAAACAAACGAACATGCATGAAAACCCTAACCATAAAGTTTGGTAGGTGAGAAAATGTAGGAAAAAAAAAAAAAGAAAAGAACGGAAACACGGGACCATTACAAGAAACGGAATTCATATTCTCTCAGAGTTTCTCGGGAACCAAACGGAGTGTTAAAATTGAAAAGCGCGGAAAGATACTCACCTGCTGCTTCGAGTGAAACATCGCTGAGTTGAGCTTTGACTCCAGATTTCTCTCTTCGCTTGCAAACGGAGCAGTTTATTATATTAGTTTTGGGATTTATATGATAGGAAATATTGAATATTATTTTGTAATTTCGCCGTGAGAGATAAATTAAATTAAAATAAAATCGGCAAATTAAGATTTAATAGTTACGGAGTAAAAATACCTGCAACAAGTTGACGAGAATCAGGCGAGTAATTTCAGCTGCCTACCTGCTGTAAATGTGGGCTTATTTAGTTGCTTGATGGGCCGGCCCATGATGTGTTCGTTTAGGCCATCAAATTTGGGGGAAGCTCATTGATCAAAATGGTAGCAATTTATTTTTTCATTGTCCAATTCAATGAACGTTCTTGATACGTACATTGCAAACTAACTTGCTAACTATAATGACTGTCACAACTAGAGGTGGCTCGGTCGAGCTTGCAAAAATGAGATTCACACGGATTCGTAGGTCCAGTTTGTTAAAAAATAATTAAATCTAACATGGTCTATAAATTCAAACTTTAATAGACTGTGCTAGACCAATACATGTATTTTTACTATTTAATATAAAAATTAATATTTAATTAATAAATATCTTGCAGGTCCAGTCCGAATCAAACTTGGGATAGACTCTAATCTTTCGGCCCAGCCCGGACCAACCCAACCCCTTTGCTTTCTCTAGCCACAGCCTTCCAAACATCAAAATACGAATAGTGGTTCACAAACCAAAATCAACACCACTGATAAAACCTTCAAAATATTCTGTGTTTGGGACTCACTGTAAACTTTCTAATTGTTGCCTATATCTACTATGTTCTATGGTATCAACATAACAAAGTTTCCCCCACTGTATGCTGTGCCATGGAAATCTACAAACATTTTAAACATTTTCCGTACAACTATTTACAACTATAATTCGCGAAGCAGATCATAGATGACCCATCAGTGTTAGTAATGAGGATTTTGTATCACTGGTTTGATATCATCCATGTACCTGTTAAATTTATCTTTTCTCCTTTGAAGCTTCTTCAGAGTTTTTTCCCGGGCTTTACTGTACTTCTCTATCGTGACCATGATATCATCCAACTCTAACCTCCGTTGTTCTATTTGTTTCAACTTTTCCATACTTTCTGGAGACACATGCGCCACATCTTCTGACTTAACAACTGGAAAACATACCGTAGGAGTCCTGAAGAGACACAAATATATTGTAGGATTTACTAGATGAAAAATTCAAAGACAAATATGAAACCAACATCTTGGAATGAGTCAGTACATACCCATGCCCGAGGGAAATGATTCCATTCTCTTTCAAAATCCCGCCATCCAGGGATACAGCACCATGTTTTATACAAGTACGCGCCTCTAACATTTCTTTACGGGTTCTGTATACCTGAAGCTCGCCAAAAAGTCGATAGAATAAAGTTTCCCGAAGACCATACCCTGCAGCTGTTCTTGTGTGTATGTGATTGTCGGCTAGGTTGACCATATTAACTGCATATCCCATAAAACCAAGGGGGATTTGCCCACTAGGTAAGGTAGGATCTGGCAAGGCTAACCTCCTTTGAGGGTCATTGCCTTCAAACCCTCCAGAGTAAGGCCTGCCAAACCAATTGGAACATTTGAATCAGTTGAACAAAGTATGAACAACTTCGAGTGTGTAAAACAGTTTTTTTTCTTCTTTTTAATTTTTCTATAACAAATTGCATTAGTGACTCAATTCTCATGTACCTTAGAGGAGAATGACCTATAATTATGAGGAAGGATATTCATTTTAACAATCCCAGTTCAGATTTTTCAACTTGCCACTCGGAAGCTCAATATTGTACCTTATATCCTGAAGGCATATAACAAAAAATCTGCCAACTATAGACTTTCCAAGTGCAGCTGCCATTGCATGTAGTGCACATGTAAAATCAACCGTTCCATTTTGTTCATAATTCTCAAGAGCACGTGCTGATTCAAAGGATCTAAACACCAAAGCAAGCATTTGATCTTCCCCCAAGTACTCTGCCAATACTCTGAATACAGAAAATTACAGAGAGATCAAGAGCTACAGATAAATTAGTGATTTTTTCATTCAAGTAACAAGAGCAGCAGTAAGGATAACCTGCTAAGTTTGTTGCTACAAACTGCACCAATAAGTGCAACCAAGCCAACTAGATCTTCTGCGAAATTTGACCATGGTTCACAGCATGGAATCACCTTGGTAAAACCACAGAGAACAGAAGCAGCAGCAGATTGATCTCTACTTTCTATTCGTTTTATGATTTCCTCCTTTGTCAACAGGGAGTATGTATCATTCAAAATTTGAGGTTCAACCGATGCTGGCAAAAAAATCAGCAATCAATCCATTTTAAGTCTTCTGCTTCATTTTAACAGAAAGCAAGTTAAACTAGCAACAGAATGATACTACGAAGTCCCAAATATAATTAGATGTTACACTTTCATAAAATTAGGTAGTCTAGGCTTTCTGAAACAATTTGACCCAGCACTTTTCTTACTACACCTACAAGCAAATGGTGGCAGCCTATTGAAGGCCAAAAATAATGATCAAACTTCATTACTTACAAGCATGCACTTAAATTTTGTGAGAGTAGGACTTTTTATCATTTTTCATTGATTGTAATATTTTTATTTTTAGCAAAGAATGAAAAATTTTGTGCGGAAACCTTGCAACATGAACAAGACTTGCTCAATTACAGCCTTCCGATCATTGAGCAATTTCATTGTGTTCTCAAGATTCCCAATGCGTAAACCATATTTGTTAATTTCATCCTCGTGTTCCTGCAACCAAAAAAAAAAAAAGCCCCATATGCAAAAGCTCAATCTCCGGAACCAAAGAATACTCGACAGGTAACAACTCATCTAAGTAATCGTTTAGAACACAATAGTGCAGACCATTATACTAGAAAAATAAAAATCCAGCTGCAGCCTTACAGGCAACTGAAATTAAGGAGGCTGAGAAGTCTCAGTTTGATACAGGGTTAAAAAAATCAGTCAAAAGAATCTCCAGCTGGATGAAAATAATCAAAGACAATGATACCTCAACAATCTAAAATGCATTTTACATCTCGTACAGATTGAATATCACTATACCTTTACGTTTTTTACAATGGACTCCATCTGGTTTCCTACATGTTTGATGGGAGATGAACCCTCAAGGAGAAAAACTTTTCCATCAGAACATTGTGTTTGAACCTCATCAGACTCCACTTTTGGTGCTCGCATGACAGGAACCTTAACAAAGAGACTAACAATTATTAATGCAGATTAATTGTTCGAAAATTATCATGACAAAGTTTGTTTCAACCTTGATGCTAAGGTGTAGCTCCATGTATCGAGAGTGAGCAGCTACAAAGCAAAAGCATCCCTCATTCTGAGGAAGGGAAATAGCAGGAACAGTGCATCGCCCTTGACTGAAGGCATAACGAATTGAATCCTCTGTGCTACTTAAATCTGACTTTATCATAAGCGTATGGGACTGGCCACTTTTATCATCATCATGAATAGTTACATCAACATCACCCTTAGAATCAACGATTGCAAAAGTTATATCTTGGAGTTGAGAACCAATAGTACAGCACTCAGGCACCTGGCACTATACTAGATTAAAAAAATTCTGTATAAAATAATGTGGAAAAAACTGATGAAGAAAGACACAAACCCCTGATATGAGTCTCAGCTCCCTTCTCTCAGTTTGAAACTCTTGTTTGAAAACAACTTCATTATCAAATATAATAGAAAGTGATACTGCAAGGCAGGAAAAGTTAGAATGAAATCACTAGACAGCAGATGATCACAAACTTTAAGTAGAATAAGTGATAACCAATGCACTATAACATAATATTTAATATGCTATAATTTCATAGTAAGAATATCAGATTTTATAGATAAAGCAAATTCATTTTCCTTGTATGCCTGCAAGTACAGGGTCAACAAATTAAGAGGAAAACTCCACCAGATAAATGTGCATACCATTTTTTCCATAACCAGCCGTTAATTTCAATAGGCCACTAACATCAACGCATCCATAATCATCCACCTATGTGTACAATACAGCTTGTCAGAACATTTAATCATGCTCAAACCACAACTACACTTAACAAGCTCACATGCTAAAAATGTCAGATAAAGAATAAGAAGAAAGTCATCCATTTCAAAAATGTTCTTTAAGAAAACAGGATGTTAGAGCTTAAGAATTAGTGTTGAGCCCTTATCCCATAGCTTAAATTTTTAGGTTGAAGCAGAAACTAACCTATTTTACCAATTGGCCTTGTGTTCAAATCCCCACACTGTTAATTAATTAAATTATAATAAATTGTGTTTGTTGTCATGTTGGGGTGGCTGCCTTTGGTTCATGCCACACAGGAGCTTGATCCAATCTCTAAGCTTTTGAACACACTAGTGTTAAATCAAAATTGGCAAAGTGAATATAGATAATAGGGTGCATAGTCACCATGCATTTCGTATGAACCATGATAATGACATCATATATCTTTCAAGGTCTGCATCTTTGTGAATCTGTCTTATAATCACATAAAATTAAAGTTGGAGAAGCTGATTTTGCAACAGGATATTTTAATTGATTTAAAAATAGTAGAGTCCTAAGGAATTGCATCTTTCCTTTCATTTAATCAAGCAAATATACCTACGAAATTAGCAAAATGAAAATGTTGACAAGTCTGTCTGCAGTTAACCATTCTTTCTTGATATTTCAAAATCGGCTCCTGTACTCAGTAATTTTTCCTCGTACAGGATACAAAATAATAAGACAGATATAGATGAAAGCACTGACCTTCCGCTTTAAGCCCATGCGGTCTTCGAAACAAAATCCATCCATGCTAAATTCAACTTCCAAACCTTGCTTAACATGATTACCATACGCATCAAACATCTGGAAGAAATCAATAGATGAAACATGTTAACAAGTATGACCATATCACTCTGTAGCTGCCCCACAAGTTTCCAATCATCCAACATTAAAAATCTTTCCTTTTGGCTTCATTGTTGTCAGGTTGAGCAATAAATCCTAATCTTCAAATGTGCATGATGAAGGTCTTTTATTTTCCAAAAGTGTTCCAAAACGTACAATTAGTATTGTAACAAGGATGAACAGTGCCAAGGTGAATTATAGCAGTTATCAATCCCAAGTAACTGGGAAAAAAAAAGGACCCAAAACTTGAAAATGATTCTCAAATAGCCTGCTCTCAAAATAGCCACCATGAAACAGTAAAGAAAAATGCTGTGAACTAAAACAAGCAATGTTAAGGAATTTAATGCAAACCACCAGTAAGATATGAATGATGCAGTTAATATGCTTAATATTGACAAATCATGTAAAGCTGATTTCTGATATGTTAAAAATCCAATGTAGTAGGTTTAAGATGCGTTAAAATTTAATACTATTGTTATGTTCATTCCCTGGTTTAAGCATTAGGGATTAATTATTTGTCAGGCATGCAAATTACCAAAATAAGGCAAGGAAACATGCAAAAGCAGTATGGCTATGCATTCGCTAACATCCCCAGGATACCTCAAATTTAAGTAGCTTAACTACAGTGCCTGGAAGTGCATTACTTTCCAAGTTTGGTGGTTGGACTGCAACACGCTTCAAAGATCCAGGAGTGACTGATTCATACACAGGTATAAAAAAGTGAGCACAATGACAAATTGACAGTAGAAATGAAATGATAGAACCAGGTTCTTATATCTATGCCTTTGTATGTGAATGGCAAAATGATCATAATACCTCGGCATGGAATCAGTACTGGGACCAATTCCTCTTTTGGAGATATCACCAAAGTGTCTGTATAAAAAGGTCGAATCTTGTCCAACTCAGAGCTTTCAATCAGAATATCCTATACAATTACAGAAACTCAGGCAAGGACTAAATGCACACAAAAGGCATACTAACACTATTTATATAAATAGCGTATTCTGCTTAAAAGGGCAAAATGAAAAACATTGTGTTTGAGTATAACCTTAATACATAGCGTCAATTTATCAGCCGAAAGGTCCATCTTCAACTTGTCCCCATGGACAGGTGCACACTTGCTTTTTCGAAGTTTCACCATAATATGTGGAATAGACTTGAACGGTATCCGATTATCATAAATGTCATAGCATGCAAAAGACAAGACAAAGGACGAACCAACTCTGTGCAGAAGCGATCATTTCATGAGAAAAATAGCGAGAAGAGAAAGGCCACCAAGTTTATGATGTTACTAGAAAGGCCAGCTTAAGAAGAAAATGTTGGCAACAAGAATATCCCTCAAGAACAATCACAAATGTTTGATTAAAAAGAGAGAGAGAGAGAGAGAGAGAGAGAGAGAGAGAGAGAGATTGCACTTGAACAGCCAATTAATGAGCCCGATCTGTGAAAATCTCAATTACCTTACATTTAACTCTTGACTCGGTTTACTACTCAAAAGTTTCCACTTTCCAACCTTAGACGATCCCTTCACTTCCACCTTTAAGTCACAACGCTTGCAGCTTGACTCAGTCTGATGCACAAATTCCATAACATCAGTCAGATGATCAAAAACAAGAAAAGCAGAACAGATTATATTACGCAATACATGAAAAAAGAAAAGGAACTCCTTTCAGCACTTACAATAAAGAATGAAAAGATATATTCACCAGCCTTCTGAAATAACTCAGGGAGCTTGCATCCCAGTTCAAATATATATAAACCTCGAAATCCTTTCCGAGAAGACGGGGCTACACGAGCTGAGTAAACATTCTGAACATCTTTAAAATTATTAGCGTTAGATGTGAACTTGACTTCCATGACCATCTCTAAAGTGTCCTTGACAATGTACTTCTGATCCAAGTTATTTGAAGCACTAGAGGAAATAAAACTGCCAGGTCGAACAACAGCCACAATTTCTCTGGGAGGAACTTTTCCAGCATTAGCCAGGCTAGGTAATACCTGACATAGAAGTTAATTAATTGAACTTAAGTATGCTTAAAAGGTAAGAGTGAGGAAGAGATTGAACTGTAGATACTCCAGACAATTACCCAAGGAAATGGAGAATAAATACGCACACACATACACACATATTGTCTACACAAATGTAGTTTTGAAATCTTGTGGTGTAATATTCCAATATTTGGGAATTTCTGGATAACATTTTCATTTCTCCTTTCCTTGATAAATCAAAAGAAAGATAGATTGATTTATACGGACCCCATCAACTTCCAACTCCTGACATTCTGTTGCATTCAACAACTCAATCATAGATGGAGACTTCTGACGATGCTTCTCTAGTTGCCGATCCCAATCAATGTTGTCAACAGATACACACTTTATCCATGACAAAATATTGAGCAAATCATTTAATTTCTCATAACACTTGCAGAAAAATGTCTGCAGCAAAAGGACAAACAAAACAGAACGGCTAACCTTTCCAGAATCAATAACACCAATAGGTAGAGATAAGGAACTACAAACATCTAAACTGGCAACCCCATCATTAATTGCAAGGACACTGCCTTTCTTATCTGGGACACCTAGTGGCCTTTCAAACAAGAAATGGGAACAGAAATTGTCAAAAATAGAATAGGAATTAAATTCACACAATAAACCTGTAAATCGAATGCACGAGATAACATACCTGCATATAATTCGAGCTTCCCCTATTGGACAGATACAAAAGAAAGGTTAAATTTCTTTTTTTTAATTAAAAACAAGATTGAGATGTCAAGATATGTCAACAATATTTATATTTTGTTATTGATAATAAAACCAAAGTAGATCAAACTCAATGATTTTAAGAGTTTGAAAGCATCACTTACCACCGGTGTCCCCTTGAAATCCTTCAATTAAAAAATATTCTAACATTGCATAGACATTGTTATTATGAATTCCAGCATATGCTCCCTTAAGAAGTTTGACTTTCTGGCCAGATTTCCATGTTGCTCCCTTCCTCTTCAATACTTTATGTGCCCTTGCAACTATAGTTGAAAATAATAGAAAACATGATCCAATACCAACAGATAGAAGCAGAATGTAAATAAACAAATCAATGATAAAAAGAATCCTATGTCAATTCAACGTAGGATGCACAAAACAAACTTATCAAACTTAAAATGGATAATAATTTCATAAAATATTCCTATGCCAAAATTTCAAGGGAAAAAAAAAATTCAAGCCAAGCCAACCATCAGATGAAATGCCAAGTGACTTTTTGTTTTTGGGGCTGACAATAAGAATTGGTTGATCCACTCCACAATCCACTTCATCATAACGATCATGCATTTGCAAAAGCCAGTCTTGATAGTCCTTCTCCAGTTGCAAGGGAGTCAACAGTTTTCCATCTCTATAAATTTCGACATTGATATCTGCAGATTTTGAAATTATTTTAGTGAGAGGATAACCTAAGAGCTAAGATAAGCATATTATAACTGGTTTCATATATACAATTTACAAAGTTACCTTTTCCTTCCTTGAAATTCTTAATGCCAAAGTTCTTCAGCACTATTGTGAATGGATTCTTGTGTGCTAGATCAGTCTGTTAACATCATCATTATTAAAAATAAAGAATAACACAGAAATGTTGCATAATTGCCTTTATTGAATCCACAAACTGACATTTGAATTATTTTTCTGTCAGTATGGCATTGTTTACAACTATCAGTAAAAATCGAAGTGAGAAGTCAGACATCTATTAAATGCTGCCTAAGAGTACATTTTATTTTTGTTCCATAACAACATTTACTAAACAGAGAAAAGAAAGAAAGAAAATACATATTAAGCATTTAAAACACTAATTTGCAACAGCATGTGTGACTATGTAGTGACACCCTAGCAAATCAAAGTAAACATAACTGTAAAAAGGACAGATTGCAGCATGCTATGGCAAAATTAAAGTACAATGCCAACGTCAGAGCAATCTTTACCTTATAAGGTGTTGGATTGAAACCGGCATCAGTTTCTGCAACCAAAAAAGCTTTTACTGAAACATATGATTGTACAAGCAAAAACAAACTACAATGCAGTGACTAAAAGGTGAATATGCAGTGACTTATTGTTAATGTAACCACCATACCAATGAAGCATTTAACTCTCAAGCAAAATTTCTTCAACAAATGGGCCTTTTCTCCTTTCCTCTGTCTCAAATCCATTAAAGGAAGCCATTCCTGGTTTGAAGCAGAAATGTCATCACTACTAGTCTAAGCACAGCCAAGTATAGCCAGATATACAAACAAAACTAAAACAAAACCAAGAGCTTGAAAAGCTGTTGCAGAAGCTCACAATCTGAATGACACAACCAGTATTATATAGTCAGAAATCAATCTCACAGCATTAGATAAAACATAGTGGTCATCTGTATTCACTTAAGCCATGGTTATTGAGCATTCCTCGATATAGTTCTCTTCCGTTCATGAGGATATGATATGGCGAGGGATCATGTGGCCAACAAACTGTTTTTCCCATATCTTAGTGAAGTTATTTTGACCAATCAAATTTAAAACATACCCAGTGAGCATCCGGAAGTAGACGACCAAGACGACGGACAGAAACCCGACTAAAGTCTTCATAGTTTTCAGCAACTCCACATCCTCCTGATTTTAACTCATCCATAATTTTCTCAACACCCTCTCGCCCCTGTATTATACAATTTCAGGTTTTTATTTTTTGATAAGACAATTTCAGAATTTTCTAGCTAGCTATGTGTCCCATACCTCAGACAAAGGAAAATAAACAAACTTGAGGCGCGCATTTGCTTCTTGCGACAACCCTGAAAAAATCCAATTCCGATCCCAATTCCAATTCCAATTCTTAGGGAATAAAAAGTAATTCAAAGATGCATTTTGATGACAGCAAATATGCTATTTCTAATCATAACAAAGAAAGAAACTGTGGTTGCTACCAGGACTTTTGATTGTAGAACTGCCTTGCCCAAGGGAAAGATGAAGCTCTAAAACAAAATCAGGGCCATTGCAAGAGTGCAAGTTGGTTATTGCAACCTCCCCACCTGCAACTTCTGCTAAATCAAGACCATTAACCTGCAAGACATATATTCATTCTCAAGACTTGTAAAATTTACTTTAGAAAATTCTAGGCACTTTGGAGCGCCCCAACCAGTTAGAGGCTTGGGGGGGAAAAGAATTGCAGGTAAATAACAATAACATGTTAAACCTGGAATTCAATTGGTCTGGCAGTCTTCCCTGTACTGGAAACTTCATCACACTGCACATCAATAAAAAGAAAAATCAGACATAATAAATTCAAAACGTCTAACAAGTTTGGATGTTTTTATAACCACTTGCATTTCAAACAGCCAGCAAATTTTTTGGGACGATAGCTTAGTGGAAATAACTTTTTGCAAGGAAAACTACAAAGCTGCAATGAGTACATTTGCAGGAATGAAAATGTATAGAAAAGGAAATAAACAAATAAAAAAAGCAATATTTGTATCGCTAAGGCCAATGTCATATGCATGTTAAAATATATCTTCAGCCAAGGCCTGCATGCAAAAGTTTTGGCTGGTAGACATATATCATGGAAGATAAGTATGACCATTTCCACCATCAAACATGCAGTGGTCTCAAATATTACCACTTGCATAAATTGATTAATCGTACATAGATTACCCAATTTTCATACATACACCATTTCAAGCATAAAATTCCTATAATCTTTCTGATAATCATCTTACACATAAGGTTGCACATAAATATAAATATGTGGTACATATATAAATCATTACACTTGTATTCATGCATGAAATGGCAAGTTCACATAATAGCAAAGATAAATTACTGCAAATACACCTGAATATATGGGAAATAGATATCCTTTAATTTGCATTGGAGCTGAAATATGTCCAAGGGCTTTAGTTTGGGCTCCATTATCTCCACCTGTAAAGTGTTTTGCAAAATTAAGAAATACACACTAGTATAATATGACAACCCAGAAAGAGGAAAATAAAAGATGAAGAAAATGTAATAGAGACATTGCCCAACTGTTAACTCAAGCAGACAATGTATCTCTGATCTGCAAAAGTAATAGTTTCTTTAACCAAATATATCAAGAAAGGGGGAAATCAAGCTCAGTGTTTAGTGGGCATAAGCCCAGGTTGCATTTCATACTCTTAATAATCATATATAAATAAAACATGCAACCATTCGGAAGGGGAAGATATTTAAAGAAGAAATTTGGATTATCCAAGCAACAGATATTTTGCAACTCTTGCAACTATACCACCAGATCAAATACATAAAATTCCAATGCACAGGTTCTTAAATAAGTAGTTATAAAGGTATGTGACTTTATATAATGACACAACTAAACTTCCAAATCCTAGTGGACAGTATTAGCAGATGTCTCTTAGTTTCTAATTTTAGAAAGATAAATAATAACTAATATTTTGATTGAATAGAGTCTTCAATGTATAGATACAAACAAACTAATAAATCCCAAAAGATACTTTTTAACTGATTAACCATGCCTTGTCTCGAATAGTATCCTACATTCTGCCTCAGAGACTTGATGAAGTTGAAGACCTCATCAATCGAACTAAAAGCAAACCGTACCAAGGAAAATGGCAACCGTACAAAGTAGCTTGGCTGAATAATTAAAAACATATTAACACTGTCAACAAGTATAAAATAAAATTAATCAGTCACAGAAGTAAAAATTTAAAAATCTACTAATCAAAGATCTGCCCGCATATTACAAGATTATGTAAGCATAACCTGGGTTTATATCTAAAGAGTAAAAAATACATGCAACGGGGAAAAAAAAAAGAAAGGAAAGAACAAGATGACCTTTGTAAAACTTCCGTGAGGTGATTCCGCAATTTCATCTTCTGAAGGAAGCCTGATGCTGCCATTAGTCTAATAATAAATCAGACACACAACCTTAGTGTGACAGAAGGCACATCACTTTCTGGAGGTAAGCAAAGCATCCAAAAGAAACAAAAATATTTTTGTAGGAAAAGTACAATCAGAAATTTAGTTACCCTCCAAGTAAGTTCAGAATCAGAACGCCTCATTAAAGCCTCTTTCTCAAGATGCAACATATAGACTTTCTTAGACACTTTAGTCTTCGAAGAGACTAAAGCATGCCTATCAAAAGGCAGTAAGATTTTGAAAAGCCAAAACAGAACCCAAGTCACTACTTCATAGGGATACCCACTCGTTCACTGGAAAAAAAGAGTAAAAAAAAGTTCCAGAGAAGTACTACCTTCCTAGATGCATAGATGCAATAGGTCCTCCATATCCAAACATGCCAAAAAATGGCTGCATTGTTACAGAAAGAATGCTTGTAAGTTTGTAAGTATTACAAAGAGTATTGATCAATAATATGACTGATATCAAAATACTGAAAATAAGCCAGACAGTGATTGAGAGACTACATAGTATGCGTACCAAAATATAAAAATAAAAAGAAGAAATTATATGTTACAAAGGCAAGATACAAAAACATTCACAAGATTAAAATATACCATTAAGTAAGGAGGTTTGCCTCCTATTGCCTGTCCTTTGGAAGCTCTATGAAGTGAGGCACCCATCTTTCCCCTAAAAGAAAGAACAAATATATAATCCAGTACTGAGGTAGCCCAAAGAAGATAACAAGGAAAACCTCAAACTTGTAAAGCAATAAAAAATGTGGCATGGGAGAACAAATATCCCTCACATTACAAGAAAACTGTTATTTCAAAATTACATCAATATAAATCTAAAATAGTAACAAGCCCAAAAAAGTAATCAAAACCGTGATGAGTGCTTATGTAATGTACACAAGTTATATGTAACATAGCAACTCATAAAATTCCAAAACTAATAGCCTACACTGACGCTGATATTATTTGAGGCCAAGTCTTTCATTTTCCTTTTCTAAAATTTGGTTGTGGAAAATGGGATTTGGGGTTTGCATGTTGCTCTTCCTGGTTGTAAAATTATGTCCATATTACTAGATTCCCTTTTTTTATAAACAGCCGTTAAAAATTCTGTTTTCCTGGCTTCTTGGGATATGAAACTTAAAGCCACTTCTATGCCTTGTTTTACCCAATGTCAGAAAAACAACTTTCTTTGTTAATAAGAAGAGAATGCTAGTACATACCACTTCACGATAGAGTTTTCATCGGTGCCGTCCATTCCTGGGCCAGTGTCAAATATTGAAATCCTATCCTCAGCAATATCCACCCTGCAAATAAGTTAAAATAATTATCTTTTACAAGCATTGATATCTAGGAGACCTTCAAGCCAGGCCATAACAACTAAACACAATTAACTGACTTGTAAATATGCAAAAAAATCCATGCATGCCAATCGAATTGGAAGACACTAAGATTTATTTTACAGCAGAAATAGAGAAGCTGAAAAGCCAATGAGTCTACAACTCATCTCAGAGGGACACTCGACAGAATGGCCCGACTGTAGGGACAGTATTGAGCCTATTGATATATTTTCTTGAGAGTACTATCCAGGAGGAACCAAATAAATTTATTTGACAGATGTTTAATAAAAGAATATAAGGTGTTCATAAAATTAAAAAGCCATGGAAAATCTTCAAAAAGAATTCTGCAAAGCAATGCTAAATACACTCACGGTGAAATGAAAAAGCATAAACAATAGTAGACTAAAACATTAAAGGAGCACATCCAATAATTCAAATTCCCATGCAAGTGTTTAATTGCATGTTCAGTAGGTCATTTTGATAACAACCATTCAAGTTCGAATTTTAGCAAAACATAAAAGTAAAAATAATTGGCAGAACAGAAATGTAGTGAGTAAGATACAAACGAAGCAATCAACTACATATAAACATACAATAAATATAAAGAGGCATGAAGTAACAAAATTGTAATAACAACAAACTCATACCTAATCAGTCTCCTGTCATTTTTACCATTAGCCCATACAGCTTGCAAGGAATTATCCTGTCAAAAAAGCAGCAAGGTGGGTGTGTAAGTTTCTGACTGGACACAAAAATAAAGCTCAAAGGCCGACTATTTCCATCTTCTCATAGCAAACATCTTACAATTAAATCTGCAAGAGCTGTTTCAAAAGTGTATTCTTCTGGCAGCTCCATTAACAAATCAGTATCTGGAGTCAAATCCCACATGTTCTGAAAACAAAACAAGTCCATTACAAAACTGCATACATTCTCTACATTCAACATATATATAATATAGCAAATAACCAAAGCAAATGAGCAGCTAATAGTAAAATCATATACAAAGAATAACAAACCTCAAAAGTATCGGCTATATCACCAGACCCATCCTAATCAAGAAATTGAATAAACAACACATCACTGAACAAGCAAACACTATAACCGAGCAGAACAAAAGCACTAAAACAACTACAACAACTCAAACTCACATGTAGCTTCAAAATATGGCACTTATGGGGCTTAAACATTTCAAAATCTATTCTTTCTCTTAGCACGTTCATATTTGCATCTTCAACATATAAGCCTCCGCCGTTCCATTTTATTGACCTTTTCAACTTCATGGACTCGCTTCGTCTCCAAGCCTCAAAATACTCATCTTTTACCAACCGGATGAAGTCTTCAAAGGCCATATGTGATGTGGGATCTCTCAGAGTTAATTCTACGGTACTTCCATTCGGTAACAGGATTTTAAATTTATAAGCCCTGTCTACACGGCTAACTGTTCTGTCTTCCGGCAACCGCCGCTTGTTACCGATCCTGGAAGAGTTCGGTGACGCCATTGTTAAACTGATTAGCAACCTGTGAAACCAAAACAAACAAATTCTAAGGCTTATATACACATGTAATCAAAAAGTTCCAAGAAATTGGAGCGAGAAGCATAGCAAAATAACGTAAAACGACAAAGAAAAAGAATCCAAAGGCAGAAGACATAAATTAAACACATATACCAGACACATCCAAAATCATATATAAAACCACTCAAGAAATTATTGTACTGTCAAGACTCAGCTCGTCCGCTCCACTCACTAACTGACTCGGTCAGTCTTACAGACTCACACGCACGCATACAAAAACAAATAAAATAACAAAACCAACAAGTTAATGTAGTAAGAACCAGTGTTTTTGCTTTTAAATTCTAAAGAAATGCAAGAAATTACAGTAATGAGAAAGACTCCTCGCTTGCTAACTCGGTCAGAAGTACAGTCCACGGAATGAGTCGCTCGCATATAAAAACACAACAGAATACCAAAACGAAAGAGTAAAGCACCTGTGTTTTTGCTTTTAAAAATTTCGAACAAACTTGATGGTGCGGAGCTTTTGAACAGAGGAGCTTAAAGCAAAAAATTACTCAGTTTTCTAAAGAAAAAGCTAGTGAAGACTCAAGTGATGGGATTTTCAGGGAGAAATCGAAAGTGGGAAAGAAAAGGAGGCAACTTTTTCAGGAAAAGGAAGCGCAACGTATCTTAACAACACTGCATGTAATCTGAGTAGTTGTGTGGCTAACATGCGCCTGTCCCTCACTACACCGTTAGATACCGTAGCTTGACACGTGGACCTGTGCAGAGGACCCCGCCACGTTCTGAATGTGAACAAACAGTCAAGTGTGCGGGCCGTGGTGGGAAATCGCAAAGGACGGGGTGGTTCATGGCGTAATTTAGCAGCAGTAACTTGGCGGGAGAACTGTACGAATGCAGTAGGAAAAATAATTCGCCGTTGGGCCCGCCTTTTATGAGATGAATTGAACAAATATCTTCCAAATAGTTACTCTGGTTTGCTTTTTGGAATAAATAAAATAACATCCCGTACCCACCATTTATTAACATTGACAAAAGGACCCTTAAAAGTCATAAAATAATCACCCTTACCAATTTCAAAGTCAGAACAGGCCTTAACAAACCCAGTTGGAAGATCCAGCCCATTTCAATGAAACTCTAGAGCCCAAGAAGCTTATATGGATTCAAATTTGCCAACAAGACCACCCAGCATAAACGGGCCTAAAATTTTGTATAAATTCTTTTAACGGTCTGTTAAATTTTTATTCAAATAACTTAAAACTAATTAATTTGGTAAGAGTAATAGGACGTGTGCATATTTTCAGTTGATCAATCGCAAGCAATATTTGGTGACATAATTGCAATTAAAAGGTGTTCAAAAAGGATTGAAAGAAATTAGGATAGCTCTGTTTTACCAAACCTTAATGAGGTGTAAAGATACATTCATGTTCCATTGTTGCGTTTTAGGTACTTAGCGTTAACTCAAAATCATGATTTCTTTGTTGATACATGTGTTAGATCTTGGGCACACACAGTTGTTTTGTTGCTTGTAATCCACACTTATTCTTTATTCAATTAAGCGAAGCACAATATAATATTATAATTTTTTTAAAGAGCAAATTTTACACAAAACGATTTTATTACGTTAATATTATTGATGTAGTAAAATTATTTAATCAATAAAATAAAATAAATATTTTTATTAATTGTAGATAAAAAAAATTTAAAANTAATTGCAATTAAAAGGTGTTCAAAAAGGATTGAAAGAAATTAGGATAGCTCTGTTTTACCAAACCTTAATGAGGTGTAAAGATACATTCATGTTCCATTGTTGCGTTTTAGGTACTTATTAACTCAAAATCATGATTTCTTTGTTGATACATGCGTTAGATCTTGGGCACACAAAGTTGTTTTGTTGCTTGTAATCCACACTTATTCTTTATTCAATTAAGCGAAACCACAATATAACATTATAATTTTTTTAAGAATAAATTTTACGCAAGACGATTTTATCACGTCAATATTATTAATGTAATAAGATTATTTAATAAATAAAATGAGATTAATATTTTTATTAATTATAAATAAAAAAAATTCAAAAAATTTATAAATATTTTTTATTATATTAATAAAATAATAAATATTTTTATTAATTTTTATTTATAATTAAATTTTATTTGTTAAATCATCTCATCAATAATATTGATGTGACAAAATTCTTCTATTTAATACTCTCACCTTCTTGAAAGAAACTGTGACAACTAGAAATGGCTATTGCTGATGCCCCAAATCATACGAAAACCAAATGCATCCGTACAAACGAAAGAGGCATTTCTGTGCTTGCTACCAGAGGTCCTATGGATTTTGGGACCTTGGCATTTAATAGGCGGCTTCATGTGATGTTGTTTGCTAGCCTTTTTACAGCTTCATGTTTGATGAATTCTGATTTTTTTTTGTTTATTCGGCTGACTTAAATATATAATATGACGAGGTAAATGAAATGTTGACACACCAAATAGGATCATTACTAAGTGACGTGGATCCATCTCACTAGCTGGACAAGCCAGAGAGAAGTAGAACGGCCCGTGAATTTGATAAATACTAACGGCGGAAGCGCGGGGTTTGCAGTTACTACGTCACATTCACTGCTCTTCTCTCTCTCTTGAGACTTTTTCTTTTCTCTTTATAATCTAATTGTCGTTCATACTTTCTCTCCATTTCCCTCGCTGGGAAATTAATTCTCA